>MPNW01000374.1:22442-75901 GCA_011800805.1 Hirudo medicinalis
ATATCAGCTCAACAACGCAACAACGAAACAGGAACAAGAACCTAACGTCATAAGAATTAACAAATTCCAGCATAATGTCATCAATTTTTCATAAATCTTTTTAAAATATTCATAATATCATAATAACTTATTGCCTGCATGATAATCACTCTCAGTCAACATCAGCTTCATGTTTGCCTATCAAGCGTACAAGATCAAACATCTGCTTTCATCATTTTTCCATGGGACAGATGGCGCTACGACAAAAATAAATAACACAATCACTCGTAAGTCTAAATGCGCCCGAGTACGTCTGGGTATGCCTTCCTGTGCCCCCGTGGGTGTGTCCTTCAGTTCGCTCATCCGTGCCTTCCGGGCTCCGTGCAACAGTTTGAACTTTGCTCGGTCACCTGTGCATGACCTTGCCTATATTTTTTTCTTGTCAGTCATGGTAGAGTGAGTGTCAATGGTGGTGATTTTAGAGAGGTTCTATGGTGGTTGTTGAGTGAACTATGGGTTGATGATAACGATGATGACGATGATGATGATGACGATGACGATGATGATGATGATGATGATGATTACTGGTGATGCTGGTACATGATCGAAGAGATGGTGAAGAAAATAGATTAAAAATAGAAATGGAAATTTGGAATTTTCAATGATTTGCCGCTAAATAGAAAAATAAAATTCTCAGATAAATTCAACGTCGTTGGTCATAACGTCAAACTTTCATCAACCCATCCACTCATTCTTAAAACAATCCTGACAGTCGTCCTTCCATCCACTCATCCATCCATCCATCCACCCATCCATCCACCAAACCATCCATCCATCCCTAAAACGACTCACCGTTCTGAAATGACGATCTCCTTTAATAAATATCAATTTTACAAATAAACTCCAGCACTTCCAAAGAGCGGAGGATTGAAGTTGGTTGATAGGAAAAGCTTTTGGAAAGAAGAAAAATTTTCTCCTCCTCAAAAATCTTTTCACAATTCCTAATTTTATTTCGTCAAAATTCATTCACGCCCTCCTCATCTCTTTAGGAAGAAATTCTTTTTATTATTTTTTTTTTTTTTAGAAATGAAATTCTAGAAAAAAATATTTCTGACATATTTTCGATAATTTGTTGCGAAAATATTTTTATCATTTTGCGAGTATTTTTGTTGTTGTTACTTTGATTCATTTTTTCGACATTCTGCGTCGTTTCTGTATTCATCATCATCGTCATCGTCATCGTCACTATCATCAACTTCATATTCATCATAATTTTCATTATCATAATCATAATCATCATCGTCATCTTCTTCATCTCGGCCGGCGTGAAGTTGTAATTCTTCAAGCTGCCTGTGCATTCCCGGCCGATATTGATCGGAGCGGCACGGGCAGCACTAATGATTTCAAATAATATTGGCTCTCAAATGAGCCGGTGCCTCTATTAATTCATGAGTGTCCGTGTGTCTCAGCTGAAGGATTGCTCGTCGGTCGCCGTTGCTTCAGTGCTGACGACATCTGTTGGGTAAGTAAGTGAGCGAGTCAGTCAGTCGGATGCCGCATTTGCTACCACTACTACAGCTACCACGGCGACCACGGCGACTGCTACCTCAAAATAATGATTCGGTCGCACCCGTGTTGGAAATGGATGATGTTGTTGCTGTTATTGATGATGATGATGATGATGATGATGATGATGATGATGATGATGATGATGATGATGATGATGATGATGATGATGATGATGATGATGATGATATGAATGATGATGATGATGATGACGACGACGACGACTATGATATAAAGCAACCCAACGTATTGCGATCAACGCAGTGCGATGGTTTATGATGATGTCATGCGATTGCATAAATTAGCATAAATAATGGTAGATACATGGAATATTTATGAAGCCTACTGCTCATTTAAGATGACGTACTACTGCCTGCTTGTCATTAAGTGCCGTATATTAATAAGAGAGTGATTAAAATTTATTAATTAATATAATATAATAAAAATAATATTAATTACAATGATCATACAGCCGTAACTAGTGTAAATGAATGTCATTCCCCACTCATTCACTCACATGTTCCAGAGACAAATTGGCCTCAGTGATGTCAACGCATCTCTCATACAAAACCGACAAATATCTCTTGTATCTCCATAAAGACCGATAGTCACAAGCAGACGATCAAGGACACCTGGAAATCCACGAATCATGAAAAGTTGGCGATCGAAGGAAGGATCGAAGGGAGGAACGAAGGAAGGGAGGAAGGAAGGAAGGAATGATAGAGAGATGTCCACGCAGAGGAGAGGGAAAGTAGAAACCGGAAGTCGAGACAGGCTCGTACGTCCGGTCACACAGGAAGGAATGGCTTGGAAAAAAAAACAACAAAAACAAGAACTCTACACGAACAACACACCGTGAAAAGTAGTAGCTACTCAGATTGAGAGTGAATGGATGGATATGAATGAAGTAAAATTTACATATTATTATTACAAAATTTAATATTTAAGAAAAAATAGAAAGTAAAACTAGTAAAAAATGTAAGAATNTGAGTGAGTGAGTGAGTGAGTGAGTGAATGAGTGATGAGTGAGTGAGTGAGTGAGTGAGTGAGTGAGTGAGTGAGTGAGTGAGTGAGTGAGTGAGTGAATAAATGAACGGAGGAAGGAAGACCAGCGATTAGGCATAAAGATGCACGAGTAGATAAAGAAGGAGAAACATAATGAGAAGGATTTCATGCGGGAGAGATGGTAGTAAAAAAAGAGAGAGGGCCCAGAGAGTGCCGGACATAAAGATGATTCTGAGTCCTTCACGGAGCGTGAGTTCTTATCTGCTGCTCCTTACTTATTCCTAATCGCACAAGAATGCGTGAAATTATAAGACAGGGCAGCGTAGCGTAGCCCCTCCGCCTCCTAGTGGTGCGAATAACTCATTCCCTACACCCTTAGCTGTTCATTGGTCGTTCATAGCCCAGAAATCTAGCTAGGGGTTTCGGCACCCGGGGCGAAACTGGTAATTTTGGTAATTTGGTGTCTCCCCCCGCCCCTTGACGCTATTAATTTGGCGCCCTCCTAGGCTCGCCGCTCGGGGCGTCCGCTCCCCAGCTACGTCACTGCATAGCCCGCTCCCTCTTGGCCGGGGTGTAGCCCTACTCTCTCCGAAACACCCCTATCCACCATGATTTGTCATTCCGAGAATTGATGTGGTAATACGGAATGGAGCAGGGATGAACTTTCGCGTTTTGAGTGTACCACTCCGTGCACGATGTTTTTACAGTCGTTGAAAAATAAATGTTGCTTTTTATTCAAATTTATGACTGGAAAGTTAATTATGGAAATAATTTTGTCGTTTGGAAAAGATAAAACTGAGGAAATACGATTCGGAATGTAACTCCTGACCTTTCGGAAACATTCGAGATTGCATGTATTTGTGATTTAAATGGATGAAATTGGAAGAAAATTTAGAATTTATTGCAATAACTTTTATTAATTGCACATTAATACTTATTATTATTATTATTATTATTATTATTATTACTATTATTTAATGTTATATAATTACTAGATTAATAATAACAATAATTCATACCAATAGTACCATTAGCAACAAAATATGTCTCATTGGCCAAATACAAAGCAACACTTTTGGTTGATACGTAGTACCGAAAGGTGTCATTAAATATATTGCATTTAATTACAGATCTCGTCGGTGACACGTTAAGTGAAGTGCCAACAAAGATTGATGTCGTTCAGGTTATGAGAGCAGGCACCTCAGACTAATGAAAAACCCTCCAAGCCATGGCATCAGACGACGTGGACAGAAAGGACGACCACAGGACACCCAGGGGTGTCGGGAGACGAAAGCAATTCAAACCGGTCAGGGTTCTCGCGCCGGAGGGAGGCAGGGAAGATGTCGGACGGATTAATGGAAACACCCTCCGTGAAAATAACTTTTCCACCCCTGATGAACGTTCGATTAACTCTTGTGACTTTATAAACGGCGATCAACTTTCAGAAAACTGTCAACCGATCCTCTGCCCAGATTGCGGAGCCGAGTTTCAGTCCCTGGATGCCCTCGACTTCCATGCAAGGTTTTACCATCAGATGCCAAATTCTGAAACCTCCTCCTATCCTACACCATATCATCGGCTGGCCAGAGAGCTCCAGAAGTCTACCGCTTCCACTCAACTTGAAAAGAATGCTTCCAAGATCGACATGAAGAAACTCTCGCCCGACAATGAAGGTTCGAACAAACTTTCAGCAGAAGTTGAACCCATTAAAAGTAAAGACTTCAATGACTTGGAGACTCAAGCTCAGCCTCTGAACAATCAGTCTAAAGTTCAGGCAGAACCAAAACTCATCCATGATGACACGAAATCTCCTGAATCGACAGAACTCAACCAAAGTTTCTTGGAAAGAGTGGTGGACGATGAGATGGACAAAAAGTCTCCAGTTTACGACGCGCTGAGGAATAACGGTTCTAAGCCTCCAACACCGAACGCTCAACAGTCCTACCCTCTGAATGCTGATCTTCTGAGCAAGTTCTCTGTGTCCACTTCTATCGAGGCAGAGGACTTTTGCAATCTGTGCAAGAAACATTTCTGTAACAAGTATTACCTCAGGAAGCACAAGCAGGACGTCCACGGAATTTCTTCTGAGGCAGCCTTTCAAACAGGGGCCATGAATAGCGACTACCTCGGATTTCATGCAACGGACCTGAAAACGTCTATTTCAAATCCCGGTCAATCCAACCAACCAATATGCGATAAGAGCAAGTCCTCGGATGCCCAAAGGTTCACAGACTCGCTTTCTTCCATCATGAACGGTCTTCCATTCGGCCTGCCATTCAGCTCCGACCTACCTGGTAGTCTCCTATTTCCACAGGCCATCGCATCTTCCTCTCAGTCCGGCCTATTCAGCAACCCCGCAACCATATCCAATCTCGCCAGTATTATGCTTCTCAATCCGTTTGTTTCTCCACTGTCACTTTTGAAGAACACACCAATACTCCAACAGGCTCAGTCTTCTAATCACACACCTTCCTCTCTGAACACTCTGGCAGAACTCCAGAATTTTGGCTTGAGCAGCAGCTTACTGAGTGAGAACAATCCACAAAATGGCCTCATGTACAGATTCCCACCAAGCGACACTGCTGCTTTGTGCGACCTCTGCCAGAAAGAGTTTTGTAGTACTTACTTCCTGAAGGTCCACAAACGAGACAAGCATGGAATACCTCTGGAAGAATTTGCTGGTCAGATGGCATTGAAGAAGCAGACTTTGAAGGCGACTCCAGCTCCGATGTTCAGCATCGACGGAGTGGAACCTGGCGAAAACATCACACCGATGAGTAAATTGAGAACAGATGACAAAGGCTTTACCCTTACGCCAACAAACGACACGAAGAAACATGTTTCTTATGTAAACAGCAATTCTCAAGCAGATACTCTCTCATGATGCACCTCTTTACTTCCCACAACATCAAACCAGAGGGCTTCGGCCTGGCCAGTGAGTTGATGCAGATGGAGATGCTGACAAACAGCCAGGTGCCCTTCTCCAGATCCTCCAGCGGATCAAACAAAACCTCAGAAAGAGTTGCATGCAACATTTGCAACAAGGAGGTCTGCAACAAGTACTTTCTCAAGACACACAAACTCAAAGTCCATGGCATCCAGGAAGGCCAACAGGATCCAGTTGCTCCTCCTGCCTACGACTTGTCCAAAGCTCAACAAAGTCTTCCTAGTAACAACTCGTCGAACAATCCTCCTGACCCAAAGAATCTCAGCTTGGATCAGTTGATGCAAAAGTACGATGAAATAGCCAAGCAGTTTAATACATCCGTGCCCGGAGACTTCACCAAAAAAGCACTGGAATCGAGGATGATGGAAGCTGCTGGGTCGAGAAAGGAGCAAGAAATACCTGGAAAGACTCTTCCGCGCTTGTACAACTCCATCGATTCTTCGTCTTTCTTAAAAGGTGCTGTTGAGAAGAACGAAAGCTTTTCGAATATGTTTGGCACCCTCGATTTGATTGCCAAGAACAAATTATTTGATGGAAAGGGCTCGGATTTCCAAGGCATATCGAATCATTACGGTCTTTTCGATTTGCCGCAGTCTTTCAAAAACCTGAGTTCCTCCACTGGGAAGGGCAAACCCAGTAACTTTTCAAAACATCTTTCGGGCAAAGAGGTCAAAGGTTTGGAGGAGACCCCCTCGAAGCTGAGCTACGACCCGGAAGCGTATTGCGAGATATGTAAAAAAGAATTTTGCAGCAAGTATTTTTTGAAGACCCACAAGCAAAAGATCCACGGCCTACGAGTTGATGGAGCTTCAGATAGCAAGTCGCCTTCGTTGACTCAAGCCTCTCAGAACTCCAACTCCTCTGTTCCTCTCTCTTCTGATCAAGGCATGGCCATGTTTGCTTTTGATGGATCTTCCAGTAGAAGCAAGGAACCATTGCCATCGAACATGACTCGAGTCACTTGTGAGATTTGTGGCAAAGAGCTCTGCAATAAGTATTTCCTGAGGACGCACATGCTCAAAATTCACGGAATTTCTGATGACAGGACGAGAGGTCCTCCCATGGACATGAACAAGCAGGAGACCATCTACTCTTCATCCAGAAAGGATTCGCCATCAACTGACCTTTCAAGTGAACAATTGATTCACCAACAAAAGATCAAAACTTCTCTTTCAAAGCCAGCTGAATTGATCCAAGCTCAAAATCTTGTGATTGGAGTCAAAGAACTGAAGCAGGTAACAGAAATGCTGCTCCAATCCGCAGAAAATTCTTCCTCTTTCGATCAACCCTATGAGGATTCTAAAAGTCAATCGGGACAATTTGATCCCAGAGGAATCCTGACCAGCAAAGATACCAAGTTTGAAAGCTCAACAAACGACGTTGGAAAACCAGACTTTAGAGAAACCAAGTTACCATCCATTTCGTTTCCTTCCATCCATTCGGAAACAAATGACAATATCCGGAGAGAGGAGTCTTCGAAAATCCAGAATTTTATAAACCACAACTCGAGGCGCGATCAATTTGATCCACAAAACAGAAAGCGAAGACTGGAATCGGGTGACGATGGCGACTTGAAAAACATGAAGAAATTTGCTCCAAACTTTCCTGAAAAGGAAAACGATAGGTCGGGCCTGAGGCCTGTCGACCAACAAAATAGATTCAACTCTTTCCAGTCAATAATTCCTCCGGTAGAAAGCGGAGACTTCAAGAGAACGTCAGGGAAAAGCGAAGGATCTCTTTCGGGCAGTGACAACTGCATCTTGCAACCCTTTGAACTCCAGGAAACGTCCAATGACAGTGCGTTTGCCCAGTGCAAGGTATTCCTGCCGGTAGTTCAACCGATTTGTGAACCGATCACGCTCAAGTTCACGGTCACTCCCGTAGACCATTAGGAATGGATTTAGAGATGGATTTCACGGTAGAGATGATACGGGTGTACAATAGGATGAAAGATGGAGAAGCGTGCATGTTTTTAGTCTCTTCGGTTTGTGCTACTTTTAAGAATATTCCCAAATCGACTCTGCCATTCATCGTTTTAACTTATGCAAGGCGTCGTATATGCATACATTGTCTTAACATTTCATTGACATTTTTAATGTGCATATTATTTTATTAAAATGTATTTTCGACTTGTTTTTTGCTTCTCTTCGGTGTTTTCAGTTTGTTTTGGTTTATTGGTTTTTTTTTTTTTTGTCCAAATGAAGTCTGACTTGAGGTTGCCATGTTTGGCCCAACGTAGATGATTTGGCGCTTACTTTCTGGCTTCGAAACCTCTTTGTATTCGAAAATATGCAATTTTGACCATGCAATCAAAAAGTCTTATTTAATATGCAACGTGATTTCTGATGCGTTTTGAAACTATTGCAGTATTATTACAAACCTTTTTTGCACTCTGAAGCGGTTGCCTCATTACCTGCGCCAATGTCGTCATCGTCGTTATCAACATCGTCACTATCAATACCGCTACAATTATCATTATCAACATAGGTGTTTCAATATTGTATTTACCTTTGGTTAGTTTAGGTGCTTGTAATATTTTGCAACAGTTTGCAACTGTAGGCATCCATCTTTTCGCACAGTCCATCCAAAAGTTAACTCCACACTTTTGCTGAAGTCTCCCGAACGCCTCGATGACATTTCACACTTTTTTTTGTGTTTGCGCTCGTCAATGTACAAAGAGTCAAGCAATGTTTATCAATGTCATGGACTTTTCATTACTAACTTAGCAATTATTATTTTTAGCAAGTATTTGATCTAGCGTGTAAAGGCTAAAAACTTAGAAAGTGAAATTTTAGTCCGAGCGTTAGTATTACAGAGAGCCTCTCTCCTTAGAAATTATTTGCAAATTGTTTGTATTCTGTTTTCGGATGCGCGTCTAAAATGTAATCTCAGTTTTCCAAATGATCTCAAACAGGAGGATTGCGTCTCTGCCTGACAAGTGGAACTGTTTTTTGTGAACTGTTTCGTCATCACCGTGATGATGTCGCGATGTGCCAACGTGCACCTGGAGTTGAATGGACCAGTAGTCGTGAAACAATTCGCAAATGGAGGAATCCCGTTCGATTGATTTACAATTAAAATGTTTCAACATTCTTAGAAGACGAGGTTCTCATAGAAGTTGCTGACTTGAATTTCAATTCAGTTCAATTCGGTCAATTCAACGTGTGCATAATACATTACGAGGTCATTACATTCATTACATTCATTATGCTTTTATTCGCTTTCTTCCTGCTTCCTATCTTTCTTTCTTTCTCTCTTTGTAAATAAATCTGACCTCTTTTTTTCTGAACGGATTCTAACTCTGAACTGTTGAACTCTCAGTGACCTAATTACCGTTTAAATGAAGTCCTGAATTATATGATGATATTTACAAGCACCTCTCCCCCAATACTCCATGAAACTCCTTATCTCTCCAGTTATCTACATGTCAGCTTGATCCTCTGCTCGTCTGCCTCAAAGTTTCATTTTCTTCCAGGGATGTCAGTCAGTTGAGCTGAGATCATTATTACTGGAGCAGTTTTTAGCGCAGGCATGTGAATCACTCTAACCTAAGAGGTTCCCGAATTCAAGCCGAAACTTTGTAAGGAATGTATTTTCACTGGCTCATTGCACGAGTAAAATTGCAAAAAATATGAGCCCGGAGTTATAGACGAATAGCGGAGTAGCAACTATTACTGGAGGAGGATTTCTGCTCGCCTGGAAATTCTGGAACGAGGTGGAAAAGTTTTTAATGAATAAGTCGTTACGTAAACATAACTTGTTTGAACGATTCTAGGAAGAAAATGCGGAAAATTATGATTAAATAATTAGTTTCAAACTAATTTAAATTTAAAAGTGAAGAATTAGTAAATAGAAAAAAATATATTTTACTTAATATCTTAATATAATATATGTGATTAATTGAAAATCTCTTAAGTAATCCCCGAGATTAATCAAATGCATATAAAAGCTGCAGGAGCCTCACTAAATTTGACGGTTTTAAATGAAGGGATACTTAATATTTAAATTTCAAATCTTAAATATTCATTATTAACACCTTAATAATTATTATACTATATATATTTTTAATATTATATATTATAATATATATATATATACATATATTATATTTATATCAAGAATTTATTATTTATTATTTTTATTATATTTATTTTTTATATTTTATCATGTTATTACTATTATTGTTATAATTATGAGACGTAGGAGCCAGACGAATGACGCACTTGCATTTGATGCTGGTGATGTTCGTGAGGTACGGAACAACAATAAAACAATCTTTTCATGCTCCTTGAAAAAGAAAATTTGCTGAAGCATATGAAGGTACTGGATTGCAAAGTAGTAGTAGTAGCAGTAGCAGTAGTAGTAGCAGTAGTAGTAGTAGTAGTAGTAGTAGTAGTTGCTGTTGCTGTTGTTGTGTGATTCCGCGAAGAAAAATAGCATTAATAACTATAATTTATGAGATCACAAATAGCCATAAAAAGTGGACCGAAAAGTGAGCCATAAAGCAGTACGTTGTATCACATGTTGTGAGGTGTTGTGACGTACAATTAAATGATTGTTTAACTCACCACTTAACCATGACATAATTTGTAGTTAATTTACAATTACCACGCACATTGAAACACGTGCAACAATAATGCGACCATTCACACAGTTGCATTGCAAATATCATCGTTTAGTGTCCTACAGATGAAATAATATTCGATTACAATAATAATAATAAACATTAAAATCAATATCAATACAATAGTTTTTATACTTATATTAATAATGACCCATTAATATTCATAATATCACACATAATTTCGAGGCAGGATTTGATTTCTTCTCCTTCGCAAGATGATGTCGTTTTGATTCACTTTTCCAGCGATCAACACCNTTTTATACTTATATTAATAATGACCCATTAATATTCATAATATCACACATAATTTCGAGGCAGGATTTGATTTCTTCTCCTTCGCAAGATGATGTCGTTTTGATTCACTTTTCCAGCGATCAACACCAAACCTCTTCCTGTATCTCACGATTCTATAAACGGCCGATAGATGGCTGGAGTAGTCTGATCTTTCCAAATCATCTTTCACCTCTTCTTTGGTCAAGCGATACTCACCCAGTTCGGAAAATACCTCCTCAGCCAGTTTGTTGCCACCGGTCGCATCTGATGATTGGATGGTGTTCGTAGTTTTGCCCCGTCTGGGGTTGATGGTTCCAGATTGGATCCACTGGTCCGCCAATATTTCGTCCACCCTCGGACGGTCGGACGGATTAGGAAGCAAAATGTTGCGGAGCAAACGTGAGCAGCCAGCCGTGACGAATGCCGGGATAATGAAGTTTCCTTCTTGTATGAGAGCCTGGAACATAAGTAACTCTGCTGGTAATTCACTCAGTGCTTGTGCTTCTGTGTTCGTGTGAATGCCTCGTTGTGGCATCGAATTGGTCCCATAAATTGAAGCACATCACCCAAAAAATAATCTCGTTGTTCGTGCATTTAAGAGCCATCTCTTCATTAAGTTGATTTTAACCAATAAGATGAAAAATTATCAATAAAGATAATGGCGATATTTAATTTGGTAGTTAATCGCGTCTATAATTTAATAAATTTATACATCAAATAATATTTATG
Source organism: Hirudo medicinalis (assembly GCA_011800805.1). NCBI lineage: Eukaryota > Metazoa > Annelida > Clitellata > Hirudinida > Hirudinidae > Hirudo > Hirudo medicinalis. The sequence continues at coordinate 33,566 of MPNW01000374.1, forward strand.
AAATCTTATCAAACTATTATTAAGACTGATATTACATTATTGTAATATTAATAATCTATAATATTTAATTCAAAAGTAAGTTATTTAGTTATAATTTAAATTATCATCCTTGTAATATATGGAATAATATGGAATTCCATATAAAATGTGGAATGTTCATTAATTTCCGTAATGTTTAACTTTAAATCTCGATTTACCACCTTGAGTTTCTTGACTGTATCAGCTTGGAAGGGCAACAAAGATGTGACCATGAAGTACAGAAGAATTCCCAAAGCCCAGACATCCACCGCTTCCCCATTGTAATGTTCATCCTTGAACAACTCAGGAGCAGCATAGGGTGGGGAACCACAGTAGGTGTTGAGGAAGGACCCCGGTTCTACCTGGGTGCTGAACCCCAGATCTCCTATCTTGACCTCATCTCGGCAGAACAAAACATTCTCCGCCTTTAAATCTCTATGGATGATGCCACTTTTGTGCTGGGAAAGAGGAAATCTTTGGTTGGTTCATGGTGCGGAAGAAATTAAAAATGATGGTGGAAATGGTAGTTTATTTCAACATTTTAACTTATGTTATTGAGTCGAACAGAAAAAAACCTACAAAACACTAAAGCATCATAAATATAAAGTCAGGAAAATCAGTTCAGTGGTTGGTCCTAAGGGATTGGCAGCCTGTAATTTGGACAACGGGTTTCATAATTTACAGTAAGTTTTGCATCGATGAGGTTATTTGGTTATGGACGGAATAAGCAACATCTTAATAAGCAACATCTTAATAACTTAACATCTTAATAACTTCATTACGAGCGTCTTTGAAACACCGGCGAATAAAAATTAAACAAATTTAAACGACCGTTAAAGGGAACTTAGATTCGGTTTTAGGAACATGTTGCATGAATATGAAGATGAATTAATAATAAGGTCGATGGATCGCCAATGAAGAGCTTGGATTCTTACCATGTACTCAATGGCAGACACCATCTGACCAAAAAAGATCTTGCACTTCTTATCGGGAAATCTGCCTTCATCCGAAACTTTCGTGTACAGATCGCCACCGTCTGCATAATCACAGACGATGTAAATTTTGGAATGGGTGTGGATAACCTGGAATAGGCAGACGATGTTCGGATGGTCCATCTTTTCCATGCTGGATACCTCACGTTCGACGAAACGTTGAGTCTTGGCGTTCAACTTTGATCTGTCAATGATTTTTATCGCCACCTTGTCTAAAAGAACATTTACATGTTACACAGTAAATGATTAAAAATCCAGTCAAACGCTTTCTTTCAAACCTCTCGTCAACGAATGGAGGCCCAATTTGACCTGAGAAAAGTTTCCCTTTCCTATGTCTTTTCCAATTTTATAGAGACCGATCCTAGCACCTCTCTTTATCTCTTTTTGCCAGGATTTGTTTTGTATGATATTATCAATGCTAAGTTGAAATGAGAGATCTGAATTTTGAACCTTTTTGCTGCACAATGACTCATCTTCCGATGACATAGCGCATTTTGATTTTTATTTGTGAGTTCTTAGAAACTAAGAGGTTCGGGGGTTTACATTGAACTCGTTAACCGGCATTGCATAGGTATTCTCAGGCACACCTTGGTAAAAAAAAAAACTAAAAACAATCTATTGACAACAGGAATGAGTCATTAAACGTATGAACTATTTTACAAAACATTTTTAACGAATATTGCAAAATCAAAACATGCAAAAAGGTATTTATTAAATCCTTGCAAATCATAAATTTTTGTTGCCTTAAATGTTACGAGTTTGATTATAACAATTATAACATTATAACGCTTAAAATACAAACATGTTTTATACTATTTAATCGTTTTAAATAAATGATTCCTTGATAGTCATGATGATGACTCTGGTACGGTAAACATTTTATTGACATTGTTGTGGTACTGTTCATTGGCGTTCTGTTTGTTCTGGAGTTTAAGTCGCCTTATCTCCATCCGAGGGTTTTCTTATCTTTTATTTCATCGAGACTTTGTATGCGATATCTGAGACTTACTCGATATCATGTTTGTTTTTTAAAAGTTAATTCCAAGTAAAAGATTTAGGTCTGACCAGTGCACTTTCGCTGATTGTACGAACAAGCTTCTGACATGTCAAAATCAAGTAACTCATCTAGCAAAATCAAAATTATGCAAGAGGATGACGATATTGAAGATCTAAAGGCAATTCCAGGTGTCATTTACGTTTGCATGAATACTACAGTCTACATGAAAGTTGTAATTATGTAACATATTGACGATCGTATGTAAATTTTTTTGACAACATTTGACATTAGGCACTTTCGTTCGGATTTGTAGTAATTTTAGGTAATTACTCATTTGATTATTGTGTCATTATTGCTGTGTGAATATGCATCAACATTCTTCAATTTCAATAGCTTCCTCACTGATACGATTCAACATTGAGTGAATGCAATGGTCATTTACTTAATAGTTAATAAGTTAATAACTAAAAATGTTAAGCTAATTCCCTCACAAAATATTCGTTCGTCTGCGACAGCCCGCCTCCAGAGAGGCTTTTCAAAGACGAGCAACAACATCGAGCTGGTCGGACTTGCCAGAGACTTCATGCTCAAAGACATCTGCCTCAATTCAGAGGAGGAATTCTTTGCGGAGAAGACCGAATTCACTTTTACTCTTCCTGATCTGACAAAGTATCCTGAGAGTTTCAAGGCTTTCCTATTCAAGGAGCTCGTTGAAAGCTCCATGCTCGTTTCTCTGGAGCAAGAAGGTAGGATTTTTGCCGATTTAGTCACTATTGCATGTGATTCATTTTCGTTTATTTTAGGTTTATTAAGAGTTTGACCTCGATAAAAATTGTAATCCATCATTTATAATTTTAATGATAAGGTGAGGATTAAGTAAGTGTTGCTACTTACCTTGTTAATATTGTCATACAATATAATGACAATAATAAAAATAATATCAATAATAACAATGTAATGTTCACTTTGGAATATCAAATAAAAAATTTATTTATTTATTTTAGGAATGGTTTATTCTAGTTCTGCATCAATTGAATGAGCTAAATCTAATGATTTAAAGGTTTACTTTCAAACTTAGATTATTGAAAAATTATTCCTTTAACATTTAATTCAATTATTTTGTAACTAACAGCATTAATAATTAATATAATGATTATAACACCCATAACATCTATAAATAATAATGCATTTCTGGCTAACGATCAATTCCCCATTACCGCTCGTGACAAATTATCAGCCCCTGTCTCCGAAAAACGTTAACTCTCCGCAAATATTCGACTGCAGGCCACTTAAACTGGTGGACGGACTTGGGCATCTGCGAGCGTCTGCTTCCCATGGTTACCTGCGGTGATGGAAACTGCCTACTCCATGCTGCCTCTCTCTGTAAGATTGATCTGCATCTCATTAGTTATTCGTTCTCATTAAATATTCGGGACGTTCGAAATCGAGACGTCCGATTATCGACGATCGTCTCGAATTTAGTTTTAATGTCACTGACATTTAAGTCGTGCATTTGGAATTGTAATCACACTTTCCCACTTGTCCATGTAGAAAATTTTAGGATAATATTCAAAATTTTATTCTCCTTGCCCAGCCATGTGGGGCTTCCACGACAGGGTTCTTGCCGTCCGTCGTGCCCTCAACACCGTCATGCTCAGAAGTCGACATCTCGATGCCTTCAGACGACGATGGCGTCACCAGCAGTCGCTGTTCCTGAGGAGTTGCGAGTTGGTTCTCGATGAAAACGAGTGGAAAAGGGAGTGGGATCTCCTCGTGGAAGTCACCTCTCTCGAACCTAGGAATGCACCTAGGAGCAGTACCCACCAGGGGTAGCTATTAACATCTGTTTACAAATATATTTACGTGCATACATGTCATGTTTTGCAACGGCCATTGTAAACATCGTCTTGTCCAGGGTGGGCTGTTGCTGTTATTGGGATCATTTTTTTGTGGCCATGTGTCTGTATTGATTTTGTCAAGTCAAGTGTCTTATTATCGAGCAAGTGTTACAACTGATTGACAAATCATCTAGGACCCTGGATTAGTATTAGCATATGGGTCGTTATTCCTACCAATATCAGAATTAATATTAAATATTATTGTAATTTACATATCAGTATCGTTTAGTTTATTTATGTTAATTATAATTAATGTTAGTATTTGTGATGTCCAAGTTACAGTGGAAAAAAACAATTTGGTGGAGGTAGCCAAGCTGCAAATCAAACCTCGTCTGCCATTCCGTCCGACGCCATCTACGAAAGCCTCGAAGAATTCCACGTCTTCATCCTGTGCCACATCATCAAGCGGCCCATCGTCGTCATGGCGAACCCGTTCCTTAAGAATTCCCAGGGAGAGAATTTTTCTCCCGTTCCCTTCAGGGGCATATACCTGCCTCTGGAGAGGGCGCCCGGGGATTGCTGCACCAGTCCCCTCCTGCTCGCCTACAACCTCGGACACTTCTGCGCTTTGGCGGCCATGCAGAGCGACAGCTCGAATGCTAACAAGACTCGTGAGTCATCGTGTTTTGTGTGTTGTCAATGGTGATAGAACTGATGAAATTGGTATTATTATTCATTCATTCATTCACTTACTCACTCATTCATTCGATATTCATCCTGGCTTTGATGTGGAAATACTAGGATGAACACAAACCTCATACATGCAAGATTTGTGCATGGCAAACAAATATAAAAAAAATGAATGACAATACAATAAAACTTAGCTAATTGAGATTTTTTAAATGATCTTTGTATAATTATATAATTAATTAATAAATGAATATAATTATCACAATAGTTAATAACAATACTAATTATTATTATCATTATTATCATTATTATTTGTTTTAAAGTTGTATATAGTGATAGTTGTTGTTTCACTAGTTCCCAGAGATTTACTTAAGCAGCTTCATTATTGCCATTATTGTTGTTGTTATATTTATTATCATTATAATTATTATTTTTTATCTTTTATTATTATTATTATTGAATAACTCACTTCAGAATGAGGCATTATATGCAGGATTGCAGATATTTTCATTGATTGCACTCCGACTGTTTCAACAACCATGGCAATTATTATTATTATTATTATTATTATTATTATCATCATTATTATTTAGAAAAATTTCCATTCCCCACACATTTTCAAATATCGATAACAATCACCCTCAGCCAGAATTATTATTTATTTTTTTGCAATATGTGGAATTATTTGAATCTATTTGATTAAAAATTGAATCGAATCATTTATTGTCGTTTGAGTAGTTTCTGAGTCATGTTCCATCACTTTGCAATGCAGAATACTACTCTCCATGAAACTCACATTCAAATAGTCTGCCTGGCACGACACATCATCGTCGTCGTCATCATTGTAATCGTCCATTGATTCGTTTGATCAAACTCAATGGTATTTCTTAATGTTTATCCTGTAATTGCTTCTTATCCTGTTTCTTGTTTCTCCGAACGTGCTTGATTATGTATTGACAAATGTACACGAGTCTCGGTATTTGTGATATTTGCAAAATGACGTAGTAGTGCTAATAGTCATCACTCCTATATATATATTTCTCCATCTATCTAATAATATTAAAACAATATTGATTATGTTATTAATATTAATTAACAGTATTAATTACATAATGTTGCAATATTATAATAATAATAATAATAATAATAATAATAATTTACATAGTAATATATAATATATTATATTATTTGAATATGCTAATGTGACTAACATGCAAATTACTCGATCTCAGTGAACATACCGCTGGTGGATTGCGACATGAACCTCCTGCCCATCCATTTCCTCGTCGATCCAATCCTTCGTTCTGGCAACGAATTGCATGGTCCAAGTCGAGAGGAAAAACTGTCCATACTCAATAAGTACCTTGAGGTAAAGCTCATTGGCGAAAGGGATGACCTTTTGGTCGACCTCGGTGACGGCAGCACGACCTCCGGATCAAATCCTTCAAAGTTTGACCCCTTGTTGTAGTGCACAGAAATAAGTGCATGCATATAAATTCATCAATGCATTATTAATGTCAGATCCTATTGCTGGCTGTCTTGGGTTTCAAATATACAGCTTATCAGCCAACATTATGTATTGAAACTCTCTTGCTGAAATAAAATCAGTAATATTTGAGTTTATACTTTCAAATGTCGATATGTTCAAGTCTTAAACATTACTTGACCAGCTCATGACCATCCATTCTCATGTTATTAGCAAAACAGGAGCCATTCATGGTACCAGGGCAGAAGTTCTTTCTGGATTCAACCTTTTCCAGAGGAGGCGTTCCTCCCTCCAATCCACAAAATACGTCCGTCCTTTTAGCTCATCAGTGGATGCTCAGGGAGTCAATGACAAGAAGGTCCTCTGTGCCAGACTAAACATTAAGAAAACACCTTTCGCTAATGAACTGGTCAAGAACTACCTGAAAGAGGCCCAGCTGAGGTTCGAAGGCATGACCAGACAGAAGGTCGGCCAACTGGAGGAAATCCGACGAAGGAGCAAGGAAGGAATACAGCTGCGGCACATCGGCCAGCCTTCTTCCCACTCCGGCAAGTTTTTGAACATATTCAGGTCCAACAATGAAAAGCTCGACCAGGCAAACAAATCTCTGGGTTTTGGAACTCTTCTCCCAAAATCTTTGCCTCCTCAGCAGGATAGTCGAAACTCAATGCTTCCTGGAAATTTTATGCCGAGCGCCACAAACGGCAACGTCGGTTACCGCAGATCTGTTCCGATCGGATTCCTCAACCAAAATCCCTTAGATGTCCCACCCTTAGGATTGGTCGTGGCACCTGCTACTGAGAAGAAGGAGCCCTCTGGTGCTGTTAAAACAATCCAGAAACTCCTGGGACAAAACAAAGTTAAGACAGAGAAATCTACCTTTTACAAAACCCAACCCAGCACGACAGTCGTCGAAGGGAACTCCAAGTTCTACACTCCCCTGCGGGAGGTGGAAGATGTAAAAGAGGAGGGGTCTTCTGGCAGTTCTTCTAAAGATCTCTATCAGAACAGTTCTGGTGCATTTAAGCTGCCTCAGATCTTTCAAAGGATTCCTTCGCCATCTTCATCGTCCGCTACTTTGCAACGAGCAGACGAGGCGAACTTCTCTACTTTTCCGTCCCGTTCGAGCACATTAAAAGGCGCTTCCTCCTCGAATGCCGAGGAGAACACGTCCTCTCTTCCAAAGATCAAATCCAAAAGCAGAACAAACGATCAGGACTGGACGAGAAGCTACGGCTTCAACGCTTCGACCTCCGATCCCAACATCTTCGACAGCGAACTTCAGAACGCCGGGGGGAGTTCGGTTTTTGTGGGCACAAATCTCGATCATTCTGCCGGGAGAGCTTCCTCCTCCGAGGTTTTGCCTTGCCGATCCGACGGATGCACGTTTTTTGGCTCGAAGGAAAAGAATGGCTTCTGTTCTGTGTGCTTTGCAGAGAGAGGTTTTGAAGGAAGATTCACTGCATCGAGGTCAAAAGACTCGAACCTCGACAGCAACAGGCAGAGCCACCAGGGCTCTAAGATCGAATTTCATGTGGACCAGCAGGGCTACCCTTTTTGTCAGACAAAATTGTGAGTGTACGGTGCAATTTTCAGTGGGTTTTGGATCTCGTTTATTATTTTGTTCGAGATATCTTGATGCATTTCGCTTTATGTGAGCAGCCTCTGGTTTTGTTTTCTTCTCATTTCCCTCACCCCTCGAAGCGATAGATTCTGCAGTGGATTCTGCATCCTCAAGTACTTGGTTTCACCTGGGGAGTTGTACTGTTGTACAGACAAATTTTCATTTTTCACCTTGCAATGTCCGTGCCTTGGTAAGTCGCTCGCCAATAACACGCGATTGAATTCCGGCTATGTGCAATGATAACCGATCTTGTTAGGAGAGGTCGTACTCTGCCCTGTTTTCACAACTTAACTGCTGGGAAAGTGATGGGGTGAGTGATGATCTTATTGCATTTCACACATCTATTTGTTGGCAGAGACTTTTACGTTCAAAAGTGGCTTTTTGTGTTGATCCAGATGATGCTCAGATTAAGTTTCTCAACGTTCTCGCGTGACGTTCGATTTGTTTATGCCGATTTTGTGAACCCGCAATTTTTTGTATTTTTTCCTCAAAATTATGATCCCTTTTAATGGTGTTAATTTTGTTACAAATTTAGTTTATGTACTGATAGCAACTGAAGTGAGATTTGTCAATTCTATCCCTACACTCTGTGATAGGCAAGCAATTGAGTGGTTACAAATATTTCAACCATGCACAAAAGTAATCACTCAAGCCCATTGTCTCTTATTTGCTTTGTTGAATTACTGATAAGTGAGTTATTTTCAAGAAAAATAAACATTGGCCTCTGTTTTACGTCGTCCATGGTTTTGTTGGTGAGCAAATGAGTTTTTAATTGACTGCTACATTTATGTTTTGTGGGGAAGTTATACATTGGACTTCATTAAGCATAAGTCCAGATCTGGACCTAGACCCAAAGCTACTAAAAATAAAAACAAAAAAAAACAGTTCTGACAACCGTGCTTATTTTGCTCAACGGGTTTTATTTCTAGGATCGCCCTTGGTTTGGGGTACTACATAAATGGTCGGGCGATTACAGCGTCTTCACTTCTGATTGACAAGACACTCAGAATATCGCCTAATTACAAATATGGACGAAATCTCTGAGGCAGTAAATTTTTACGTTTTTAACCACATACGGTCCCGATAGCTCGCAGTCGTGTCACGGAAATAATAATCCCACTCTGTGGGAGTAAAAAAATATGCTTTTGGTTGACCTCAAATAGAGATTTAATAAAATAAGATAAAGATAAAGAATTTAGAGATTATTTAAATCAACTATTTATGGATTTAACTATTGATGTGGACGTTCATACTTTTCGTACTTGCTTGATTTGATTTGTTAGTTGCTAATTTTATGCGATTATCACTTCAGAGGACAACAGTTTTTTTTTTAAATAGCCCTATGGCTATTTAAGAAAATAAATTGCATTTACATCTAGAATATATCAAAATAGAAAATAAAAAATAGAAACAACTTAAACATTTGTATCTCATGTCCGCGCCAGTAACCATTGCTTTGTTGACTTTGGTTATCGCTTATTCTCCTTGGATATTGAATAATTTGAATACATTAAAAGATGTTTTGAATTAAAGCAAGCATATAATTTGTAGAACAATTTCAGTCTATAGATGACAAACGTCCGCATGTTTTGGTAACCAGCTTCATTTATGGCAGTTACGAAATATCCAAATTATTTGGAGGAGCTACTAAAATTAAAACTAAAAGAAAGCGTTTCAAACATCAATTCAAGAAAGTTGCCAACCAAACATGAGGTATGATATATTTTAAACCATACTTGAAGTGAATCCTTGGAGTGCGACCTTAGAATGTAATGAAGGAATCAGATTTATTCGCAGTACTAAACGTTAATTTTGAACCTTAAAACAGAAATTTAAGTTTCAAATGTCTCAGAAGAACGTCTCAACTTGGCAGTTCAGCTTGCACAGAAAGATGTAAAGGAAGGAAACATTGCACATGACTTTATTCAAAGAAGAAAAGCCAAAGGAAATTTTGCGTCACGTCACCATGAAAACAATATTGTAATTTTTTTTTAATTTTCTATAATATTTACTTTAACAAGTCAATGAACATTACTAAATCCACTGCTTTGAGCACATTGTCATCAGTGTCCTCACAGTCATAAAGCTCATAATCATAATAAAGTAGCATATTTACTTTAACAAGTCAATTTTACACATATTTTCACAAGTAATTACTACCCAAAACATGTGCCAAATTGCAGGATGACAGTTATGATTACGATGACCGGCCAGGTACCGGATGCAACTGCAATGGTGAACTGAGGGATGTCACACCTCGCCACAAAGATCTTCCTCGTTAGTATTTGATGATTTAAGTTTAAAATTAATTAAAAATATATGATGAACTTTCAACACGGATAATCGTCGTCATGGTTTCGAACATCCAACCACTGCTAACCCAACAACTTTCTTTGCTTATTAAGTTATGCATTAATTGTAACTGATGTTTGTGGCATTTATTTATTTATTATTATTAATAATAATACTATTATGACTTGTTACTTAAGTATTAATATTATAAGGACATGACAATCAAATCGAGTCCTTATCCTGACCTTCCAGAACATGGTTCACACTTTTTCAGTCCGTACGATGTCTCCTCCTGTGAGGGACGAGAATTCCGAACCGACGACAAAGAAGAAGTCGATCGTCACGGAGCAGGAGGCTTCCATCGAATTTAACAGGTTGAAGACAGAAATTTTGAGGCTCATAGGAGAGGTTCACGAGCACGCCAAGGTCAACACGAAGACGAGATCGAGTGAGTCGTCTGCTGCAGGAATCGATTTGGAATTAACCGATATTTAATCGATTCGGTACGGCTTATTACCGTTTTAATTTTTTAGATCTGATATTAATAAATGACAACATCTTTGCTAAATTAGTCTTGACAATTTCTTTTCATCAACTTTATCGACCTTCTTGCCTTCTTGACAGTTTTTGTGAAACTATCAGTTGATTTGTAATTAAATAAATAAATTAAACGACCATTTTAACCCTTTAAAGAAGAGGATCCCGCGGAGGCCGAGAGGAGAAGGGTGAGGGTTGGCGAGAGGACGAACAGGATCGGTCGACTGACCTACGACCTCGGCAGGGGCACGAAAGACTTTTTGAACGACGTCAGGAGGGGAAGGAGGCAGGTGGGTTGGTAAAGTGTCAGGTGTGATTTGGGATTTGGAGGGAATTTTATGAGCTCTTTAGAGTTCAGGTTCTATGGTGAATTGCTAGTCATCCGAAATGCTGGAAATAATCGTTTTGCTTATCGTGTTATTATTATGACATTGCTGTAATGTCATCACGTTATTATTATTATGACATTGTTGTAATGTCATAACGTTATCACTAAATTCCTGTTAATGCATCCCAGGCATTTTATTGTATGTTTATTTATTTTTTCCAATCCCTACATCAGGACAGCCTGAAGAAGCTTCTCCACTTCTACAAAGAATCACTGAAGGTGCTCAAGATGGTCGCCATGCAAGCGTCGGACTCGTCCGATCCTCCTTCCTTCCTGCGCTTGAAGATCTTTCCCGACCTCATCGCCATCCTGAGGTAGCAAGACCTTCGACCTTTGACCTGAAGATTTTTTGAATTAATTTAATTGAATGGAATTTAACCTAAATAGTATGTTTATTTGTAATAATAATATTATATTTGCAAACTATTACTTAGTTTAATGTTATGTTGTCACAATGTCAATGATTACATTTTAAGTTAAGTGGTTAGTTAGTCAGTTTCATGTTCACTGACGGAATGTTCACATTGTGAACATGTTGGAATTGAGTTGAATTGGACTTAGCATTTTGAATCTTTTTGTGCAAATGAATGCTTCCCTCTTGTCATTGTAGTGATTTGTCCTTCTCCGCTGTCGAACTCGATGTCGATTCGACGACCAACGAACGAGAACCGGCTTTAGAATTGAGGAAAATTCTGGTTATTTTTTCAGCTTTATTATTCTATATTATAATATTCCACATTGTCCACTGTGCTTTCTTTTATTTTGTATTAATGCTTTAAACAAATACATTTTTATTAAAAATCAATGAATGTTTTTTCTCAAATCTAATCTCACTTAAATGTTTTAAATCTGAAGGCATTATGATGATACTTGCTACTCTTTTGGCTTCCTGTAGCCTAGTGGTAGCTTGTTAAATGTACAAATATTCTCAACCATCTTTTGTATCGCATCAAAAACACGTGATTGCATCAGATTCGGCTTTTTGTTAGAAGCCGTTGCATTGAAATGTTTGGTTTCGGGTTTTAATTCAAGTAATTTGTACCGCTCTTATTGGCTGAAAAATTATGATAATGCAAATTGTCGTCCTAGGATTTTTCCAGTGCGAATGGAAAGCGAAGGGTTCACTTTCCTCGGATGCACCGACCGCCGTCCTCCCCGTGGTCGGACCAGGATTTCAACAACAACATCGTTCAACAGAAGCAACTGCAATGGTTGCAAACCAATCGGTTCCCCACCCCAGCTGATGATTCGGAGGATAAAAGTGTAATTAAGATGTCGAACGGAGACGGGAGACCCGCAAGTCAAGATCTCGAGTTGCCGAAATATCGGGCAGACGAAGTTCATCGAGAAGAACAAAGTTCAAAGGTCAAAGTTGGCAATACCGATCAGGATTCCAGACGGCAACTTCTCAAAAAGTGTCTGTTGCTCCTGATGGAGAGGAATTTTCAGAAAGAAAGAAAGATGGGAGGAGGTGACGAACTCAAACTGGGTGAAGGACAGGCCAAGGTCAAGTGGGTTAAGAGCAGGTTTGCCAAACCAAGGCTTAATAATGTGGCTGGAGGGGTGAGTTCATTTTCTTTTAGTTAAAGTCTGTAATTGTTATTATTATAAGTTAATTATCCAAAATAGCTTATGAAGTAACTTATTAATTGGATTTTATTCTGTACTTTGTACTTCATTTATATAGCATCATAGGCATAGTGTCAGAGATGCTTTTTATTAACTGTTCATGCAGCACTCTTTCCCAAGAGTGCCATATTATTACTTCCACATGCAGGAATGCATCCAGTTCGGCCAACCTGCGCACTAAGTCTTTATTGCTCGTTGTTATCTTCCATTAATTATTCATGATTTTCACTTCCATTTTTTCCCATCTTCGTAGACCAAACCAAAAAAAGTGCCACCGATGGCACACCACGGTAAACCTAGCACCGCTCCCGCCCATCCGGGTCGATCCACATTATCGTACCATCTGGCCAGAAATTCCGTTACTTGCAACCATGCGGTTGAAACGGAAAAGATGCTCCGTCTGACCGAGAGCAGTCCTCCGAGTATGTTTGTGAAGGTCGCAGACAAAGACAATGAAGAATTGTGCGACGACGATCGCGGACTCGGACAGCCAAAACCGAGCGAGGTCGAAGAACGCGAGCGTCGAAGGGCACCGAAGTCGCCCAGAGACCGTCGGAGGTCGTGGAGTTTGTCCCGTCGAGTGGTCTGCCCAAATTGCGGGATACTTTTTGAAAACCGGCGTCACTTCGACAGGTTGAAGGTCGTTCACGAGAGTTCGTCGTCCGGTTGCCGAAGTGATTCCGAGTCGGAAGTTTCCGGTGCTGACGGGAGAAGTTCAATTGAAGCACTTTCATCCCTTACCAGTTCCAATATCAGAAAGTTTGACAAAAGGTTGAAGGAGTTTGAGGTAAACAAATTATAAATTACGTTCTAATTTTTGCGTCGTTAATTAGTTAAGTAATGTAAATGGCTGTTATCACAATGTCTGAGTAATTGTTGTCTAAATTTTGTCTCCTACTTATTTTTTCTCCAGATTGAAAGAAGGAAAATGAAGGAAAGATGGCCATCTGGAGGTGTAAAAAATGGAGGTTGGTTGAGTTTCCAGAATGAAGAAGTGTTGGATTTCAAAAAGTGATTCTTGTGCATAACAATCTCGGTTAATTCAACATGATTCTGACATTTTTAAAAGCTCCATCCATTTCCAAACATTTTCATTGTAGAGTCTCTTCCACCCGAACCTCAGGCCGTCTCTGGAAAGCCATGGATCGAGGATTTCGAGAAGGAATTCCGGAGGGATGTTGCCGACACAAAGAACATCTTCCATCACCTGGCAGCTGGCGGAGAGTCATTCGACTGCAATAGGGCGGACGACATTTCTGTGAAGCTGTTGCATGATTGGAATCGAAGAGACAGAGAGTTCTTCTCTTTCCGATTGTTCAACGGGGATTCGCATTCCGGAGATGATCGTAACGGTTCAACGACTCGTCTTGGTGAGAAAAGCGTAAACAAATTGAAAGGCAATCGCACAGACGTGCTCGGGGAATGCGACGAATGCGGTGCTCGTCAAAATGATGAGGGCAGAGTCCAACTAGCTTCCAAGTTGGCAAGTGTGGCTCTCCATCAAGAACCAATTGACCTGATGGTCAACAGGGAGGCTCTCAGTGAGATGCTCGTGAAGAGAGGGGAACTGAAGAGTCAGGTTAAAGATGGAATTATGAGGCTGTTGGACTCCCAATCTGGAGATGGTGCTGACCATGCTTTCCTCAGCAGCAGGTTGTCGCATTTCACTCATCGTTAAAAGTATTTAATATTAATAATAATACTAATAATCGTTATTATCATAATTTTCTTATTGTAAATATTTGTATATAATTTAAGTATCACAGGCTTAGATCCTTAACAGTCATTTGATTTATGATTTTATTCCATTTTATTTTTTATCTCTTGAATTTTTATTTAAACATCATTTTAAGAATAATTTGTATTGTTTTATTTCAGGATGGCCAGGGATTTGTTGGAAGATTGCCTGCAAGAGGTCTGCAATGAAGCAGATTTCGTTGGTAATGAAATCGTCAACCGAGTTTACAAGTCGGAACTCTCACCCGATGGCAAAGACTCCTGATTCCTGACTCCGCCATTTTGGTCGGCGAGAGATCAAGCCAGTGCCAATTTTCTTTTGAATGTGTCTGATCGTTTATGCTTGAAAATGTACAGTCATACTTTTTTTTATTTTTGACTTTTATGATTGTTTATTGTTGATTACTTTTACTTTGTTATGTATCCGATCACCTGAAGTTTACTAATTTTTTGTTTGATTCGAGAATCTTGAACAATTGTCTGCATATTGCATTAGGAATGGAAATTTTAAACGACTGAAGATAATTTAGTTTACATGTGAAGATTAAAATTTTTTGACGTTGAACTAATTAAATTATTCCATCTGCAACATTTCATTTTTCTTTCTTTTATTGAAATACAACCACGTAACATTTCACTTGAAATTATCTTTATTTTAGTGGGAAATCACATTCCAGAAGGGTCCTATTTAAAAGAAATTTTATTTCCCGTTTGATGTCGGTCATTCTCTAGGAAAATTCGTGCAATCTCAACCGATCATAACCTTTAGTGGAACGGCGTAGACCTGTTGGAATAAATGGACGACTGCGATTGTGACGAGTCCCAAGAAGCATATTATTCCGCTTATTACGATGAGGGCCATTCGACCCGCATATGTGTGATCCACTAAGTCGTTAGGATCATCTTGCGGTAAAGGACCTTTAGGAATTGCCCATAATATGACCGTGATAATGGCGACCAGTACTAGAGTTCCGAATCCAGCAAAAGTATACGGACTTCCCAAGCGCAAAGACAACAACCAGACAGTTAAAGCTATTAGCCAAAGCACAATGAGAATTATAATCCCGGCTCCTATAGCTACCATTTCTTTTTATTTTATTAACAAATGAAACTTCGTCGAGTTATTGACGAATTGTTATCATTGACAGTAAGTGACTGGGGTTTCTATGACAACAATATTTTCAAATCATTAAAAATATATTATTTATTTTTATATTATAACATTTATTATGCTTAGATTAAGCGTAGTACGAGGCTTAGTACGAGATCAAATAATATTTAAAAATTAAATTTCTTTGGTTTGTTTTCTCCCAAGCGTACCTAACTTCCTCCCTCTTTCTTCGTTGTTCGTTTGAGGTGTATCGTTCTTGTCTAAGCTAAGGCCAATCGGCGGCGTACACTTTTTGTCTGGTAATTCATTTTTTTCGAATTCTGCTTAGTGAATCTAGGACCAACGTTATTTCCTCTAAATCTTTAATTTGAATTTAAATATAGCTTGTTACTTTCGGCACTTCGTGATTGCACGTGAGGGCCGTTTGATGTTGATGTACTCATGTAATTTTCCTTAAAATTTCGACAGGAAATGGAATTGAACGAGGACTTTGCCTGCACTCTTGCTTCCCTCATCCTTGTCGATGATGATGTTGCTATCACCGTAAGTAACGTTGTCAGATTTTCGATGTGCAGATTAAATGGATTTATGTGCAAATTCGCTTCAATTTTTAGGCAGAGAAATTGATTGCCATCCTCAAGGCTGCTGCTGTTGAGATCGAACCAATTTGGCCCAGTAAGTCTTAATCTTGAATGAGAATTGCCATAAAGTTCGATTCTAAGCACGTGCTAACTTTCAGAGTTGTTCGCTGAGAAGCTCGGCGCTAACGTCAGGGACTTGATCACCAGCGTGGGCAGTGCCGCCTCTGTTGCCTCAGCCCCAGTTGCAGCTGCTCCGGCCGCTGCCGCTGCTGCCGACAAGAAGGAGGCCAAGGAGGAGAAGAAGGAAGAAAAAGAGGAGGAGGAAGAAGACGATGATATGGGCTTCGGTCTTTTCGACTAGAGAGTCGACCACGAATTTGATGTTACATTTCATCAAAAATAAACGTTTCTTAAAGCGATCATGTTCTTTTGCGTTTTTCGTGTTTTTTCGGAGTTTTGGGCGAAGTTTGGGATGACATCGATCACACATCGTACCCTGCCTGGGTACGAGTGAGCTTTCTGTTGAAGTGGGGCTTGGACCGGGTTAAGGCTGGTTGGGTGTCACGCTCGTTCGGGTATAGAAAGCGTGAAATGATTTCTGAGAGGTTGGTAATTTGTTTTCGGTGTATTTGGTGTCTGGCTAGGCAAAGTTCGACGGTTCAGACGTAATGGACTATTTCTGGGGCTTGCTGTGCTTGCGCGAGTTATGGGTCTCATTCATTTCGCTCGAGATTAGGTGGACGAAAGAAGGCGCGGGAATTGGATTGTGTTGATTGCTTTCTATCATGGGATTTGAGTATTAGAAAACACGACGCCTGGAAGGGCGGTAGTGGTTGGAGGATCCACGCAGGGATTTATCGGAAACGTGAGTAATCCGGACCATGGATCTGTATTAATCAAAGGTAATCATAATCGGCGGTGCAGAATTTCATTACACCTTAGCGATACCTAACTTCTTTCTTTCGAGCGAGTAAATCGGCATGAGCAACTACGAGCGTTTAACTCCTCGGGCAAAAACATATGGCGAGGACAACGGTAGTAAGAAATCGTTCAGACGCAAGAAACGCTTGACTGTACGCTCTCATGAACCAAAAAGACTTTCCGACACTCCGACGCTTTTGCCCGAGAATCTAGAATTTCCAATGACTCCGGAAATGTTACTTGAGCACCACAAACAGCGGCCGATACTCGACTCTAATGAAGAATGGATAGTCGTCGTTCTCAACGAATACGAGTGTCTCGTTGACAGTCTGGAGGTCATAAAATCCATCGCCTTCCACTCCAAGTTCTACGAAGTCAGTCCAGAAGAACTGTGGGAAGAGTTCTTTGAGTTCATGGAAGAGGTTCCATCTTACGACGAGGTGATCAACAATGACGTCTGGCAGGAGTTTCGAGACAAAAGATATTCTTGCTAAACTTTGATTAAATTGATTGCAATGGATCATATCAATCTGTCAATACCTTGTCAGCACCAAAAGTTACAAACTGTTCTATTTGTTGCGATCTGTCTAGGAACATTTTGTTTGTATTTTGTTCTGAAAGTGTCATACCTAAGTATGCAATTTTTATTTTCATAAAACTTGGAATGTCATTTGCTCAAATAAATAAATTATTATCTTCATTAACATAATGGTCTTGATTATTTAGGAAAAGTCTGGGACAAAAGTCTTGGCAACACAATTACATAACTAATAATATATGTCTTGGCAACATAATCATATGACATTTGTAAAACTGTTTTTGGTAAGGCCCCATGGGAACTTTTTTAACTGCCAAATCCTAGGAATCTGAGGATGCTTTGAAACAAACTCGGAGGATTTGAAGCGCCATGACTAGCCATTTCCAGAAGGTGATCCTAAGTAAATAAATATTTAATAAAGTTGATAATAATTAATAGTCAGTAATTGCAACAAGAAAATCTTAACAAATCAACAAAATTTTAAAGTTTTGTGCAAATTATAATTAGAAGCTGCATTCAACATGTATAATGCCATTGTAATGCATCGTACAAGCTCAGTCACAAGTGTCTCCTGGGAGCCAACTGTCTAGTGGCAAGCCAGATGAGAATTCAATAACATCAATTTGTTCGGATACTGATATATCTCAAAATTGGCCCCTTTGGATAGTCAAGACTAAGTCAAACAAAAGTATTGTGTTATTCATTGTCACGTATTCATTATTGTATTATCACGTTTCAAAAACTACATTAATTAGTTCAAAAGCGTGCTTCGGAAAAAACGTCTCGGCATGTAAATTTAAAATTGTTCTTGCTCACCCATCCACCATTTTCATTGATCCACTTTTCACAAGTGGAGCCAAGGTAGAATCCGACGAAGCTGCCAAAAAGTTTACATTCTCGAGGCCGGCCCTCCAAATAATCGGCAAGTTCTCTCCAGAAAGCAAACCAAACGACGACTCGACCCCAGTTGCACTCGTTGTAGAGCTCCCTGGCAATTGCCTCGACTGTGGGGAAACCAACCATCTCTAAGATGTGCATGTTCTGGATGAGACTGGAAAGGTCATCTTTGTTCTTTTGGCTGATGTCCCTCACCAGTTTTCTCATGGCAAGAATGTGCTTGTTTCTGGAGTGATCAGAATATGTGGATAAGGCATCTTCTCCAAGTTGACAGGCTACTTCTCTGATACTACTGGGAAGCTTCTTCTCCTTTGTGACTATGAGATTCACACCAATGGATTTATATTTTGAAAATTCTTCTATGTTCTCATTAACAACAAATCTCCCATCTCTCAATAATTGTCTAAATGCTGGAATGGCCTCTAGTTGTTGGTTCTTATCTTCCAATATTTGTGTCTGTTCGATGAACTGTTCTCTTAGTCTGCCTATTTTATCTTCGAATGAGGCATCTATATTATCGAAGCGGAATTGCGAGGGATCAGTCGCTTCTATGGTGTTTGCTAACGTTTCATAAGCTCTAACTTCGCTAGATTTCAGAGAGTTACAAAAATGCATCAAAACATCGGGTGATTTCTTTTTCATCAAAATCCTCAACAATAACCTAGCTTTTGCAGATTTTGTCTTTTCATAGTCGATACGCTCCACGTCTTCGATCTGAAAGTCATCGAGGTTGCTTAACAAGTAATCTTTAATTTCATCAAAATCAACATTGTCCACGATAGTTTTATAATTAGCATAAATCTTAATGGTATCCTCGGCCCTCATCTTGGAATTTGCATCACCAACACCGTATCGGACTTTCCGCATAAAATAAGGAGTACAAAGACTTATAAACATATTATTTCATGTCACAAAGCATTCAGTGAAATTGCTCTCATTTTCAATTTGTGGTTTGAATTATATTAATTTGATACAGTGCTAGAATCTTCTTTTAGGTACATTGCCATTGCTATTGCAAACAACCTCTCGATCGCTAATAAGAGGAGGCTACAATAAAGTAAAGCCTTTCTATGCAGAAATAATCATTGGAATCATTCTAGCTATTTCTTGACAAAAAACCATTCTTCTGTTAATAGTTTTATCCGTCAGAATAACGTTGATTGACTTTGCTCGTCAAACCACCGTTCCTGATTGTTCATTAGATGGAATTCATAAATATGTAACGTATTTTAAGTAGACCTGACAAAATATTCAAATAATGCCGAGGAAGCATTCGTCGAAAGATCTTTGACGTTTCTTTTAGTCCTGCGCGATGATGGATTGAATTTCTTCGCACGGATGGGATGACGTCAGTACTGGAAGTGTACATGCCTGTGCCCGAGACAAGAATATTTAAGGGCAACTTCGACTCTCAAGATTGCTTATATGTTTATATATTGTAAACATATTGTAAATCTCTCGCTTATAATTATTCCAACTGTCTCTTATTTCTCCAATGAACTTCACTTGAATATTCCTCAAATAACAAGTTTTGTGACTCTGGCGAGGGATATTGTGGTCTTTGAGATGGGCAGAGAGCGATTTAAAGTGCACTCAAAGTGATAACAAGGAAAATGAATTATACAGGAACTGGATGTGCAAACAATCACAGTTTTCAGAAACTTTAATCAGAAAAAACAACCAAAGAGAGCACTGGGTATTAGGTTTTGTTTCTCAAAAGTCTTGCAAAAATTTCACCTATTTTCTAAATACTATAAATCTGGCAATTCTTTGGAAGATGCTCGGGAATTGTGACTTGTTCTGATCAGACATCTGAGGAACTTGATACTGAATAGCAATAATGTAGTAAGGTTGCTCACATTTGTTTGCAGAACAGTGAATAATTGTACTTTTTGCAAACAGATTAGACATGATGATATAACATAAATTATATAAGGCAAAACAACAAATTATGAATAACTTCCGTCTGAGAAATATTTAAGAAATATTGTAACGACTTACAGCAATGATGTACCTCTAAGTATGTTACATTTAGGTGTTTATATATTTATATAGTAATAAAAAATAATAATGACAACAATAATAATATTAATAATGATAATAATAATTCTGAAATCTTAAAATTAGCTCACCCATCCTCCATTTTCATGGATCCATTTTCCACATTGGGAGGCAAGGTAGGATCCAACAAGTTTTATACATTGCTTAACCTCTAGCCCTTCCAATTCTTCAAACTTTCCCTCAAAATAATCTGCAACTTCACCTCAGAAAGCAAACCAGACGACAATTCGACCCCAGCTGCACTCGGTGAAGATCTCTCTGGCGAGTGTTTTAAAAATGGGTTCCTTGACTTTCTTCAATGTATGCATGGTTTTGGTGAAACGGAAAGTGAGGTGTTTGTTCTTTTGGCTGATGTTCCCTACCAGCATCCTCTTGGCGAGCAAGTGTTTGTCAGTCACAGGATCAGAATATTTTGTCAAGGCATCTTCGCCAAGCTGGCAGGCTATTGTTTTTATGCTGATTGAAATTCTTTTATCCTTGCAGATTCTCAGATTCTCAGATTTTGAACCAGTTTTGCAAAGCTTTTTAAATGCCTTGTTCAATTTAAATATTGATGGTGCTGCTTCTAAGTCTTTTGCCAACCTCTCGTGTGCTTGAATGCCACTTGCAAAAATGTTTGAAGTCAGCATTTTTAGCCACTAATGTTCTCACGAGTTCCTTCATCTTTTCAGTTTTTGTTGGTTTGCTTCCAATTAGTTCACTATCGTGGAAGGTTAATTCAGAAATATTGCTAAACATGTAGTCTTTTATTTCATCAAAGTCAATGTTGTTATTTAAACCATTCACGGATATGCTGTTGATAGCAGCTTCGTTTTTTATCTTCAAAACCATTTTTTTTTTATTTTAAAATTAAGTTAAAAATTTTATTGCGCTAGTTCTATTTGAGTCACAAGCGCCTCTGACGCTATGCAAATGGCGCATTATAAATTAACTATTATTAAGCAATGCCATTGCATCTCAACTGGGCATGTCGAATCCTAGGTATTTATCAGTTATGCATTAGCAATTAAGGGCTTTAATTTATGTTAAAACAAAATTTTTTTTAAAGCATAACTTGCTTAAATCTATAGGTACTCATGGTCATCATTGTGATTAGACACAAAATAAGATCCGCCATGTTTTATTCTCGAGTATGAAAATAATTGTAACAGCAGTTGATGATGAGGTTATAGATGACTTGGTTTTGCCTTAAGTTAAGAGATAATTACAACATCTCATGGCAATCAGATGATCTGTGGCTGTGCAATTAGAGATGCTTTGATCTGCATGTTGTCTATGGACTGTTGTTGGCCTTTCCACTTTTAATGGAGAGCTTATCATCAGGAGTGTTTTAGGAGTGATAAGGATGTGTTGTTTCATATGATGATCAAGGTGTCAGATAACTGATTGATGGTAACCAGTCAGTATTTCGTTTTTTTCCCTCTACAAATCTCACTATTTTTGCAGATAGCTTTGCTAAGACTGCTCACATCAGCCCAATTACATGTCCAAACTAAACTAATTATAGATAAAGTTGCACAATCATGGATTTGGCATAGAGCATAAGAAGTAATTAGATTCGTGAATAGACATTCTTAAAGTTGGCAATGCCCATTATGAAATTAGTTGTGAGAGTGACTCTATAAAATGTCATTTTGGTCACATCACTTAGCATTCTCATAATAAAAAAAAAAAACAGATAAGAATAACCAAAACTCATAATTTAAACTACTATCCATCAAACGTCAGTAAAAAATAATCCTGATATTTAGTGAATTTGTGGAAAAACGGATTCTAAACCCTCGAAAATTTATCGAAGTCCTTATCCTTTTTTGTAAGACTTACATTCACTTTTATTTTTGCTGCATGACATGTTTGACGAAACGAACGGCATGTAGTTGAGTAAATCAATGTGACATTCTTTTTTTAAATTATATTTCCTGAAATATTCACATTTATATTTTGATTTGAGGTACATATTTTGAAGTGGAATGACTTGTCAGTGAGATAGACCGTGCTTGTTATGACCTTTTACTATACATATTTGTCATTTGCATCAGACATGGGAGGAAGTCAACAACCTGTCGTTTGGAAACCATTGAATTAAGACAACATCAAATCTGTTCTTTGCTCTGACAAAGCGAAGGACAAAAGTGTAGTGCTCGCTATCGCAGGTAGACCCAAATCCGGAATAACTTTCACTGCCAATTTACTGGCAAAGTTCTTGATTCACAACAGATGCCGATTGTCTCATTGTAATCCATGTTGATTTTTAAACATTACAATGTAATTTTAGGTTAAATTTCATATCCAACAAACATTTACAAATGATTTCATAATAATAAATATGGTAATTTTGATAATTAACCAATAAATTTGATAATAAATGTGGATTTCAAACAAATTCTGTAAATTAAGTTATTTTTCCTTTGTAGGGATAGCTCTTTAAGGAAAATCAACCACCTAAATTGAGGATAGGAGAACATTCCTAAATCTGAAGCTAAGGCTCTCATTTCTAAGCAATTTATTCTAGGTTTGAAGGATGATAGAGATATAAGTTTAACACGATACTATGATTTGTTTAATTGCATGTTTTCCACTAATGAGTTTTTCTTTAAAACCAACTCGTTTTCAACGGCAAATAATTTTTTCACAAAAAATTTAAATAAGCTATTAATAATGATTTGATTTAGGTTGCTGTTGTTCTAATTGATATTCGGGGCTTGTTGGTCCAGGGAAGGATTAATCAAGTTTCGGCTGTCACTAACCTAATGAGCAAACCTAATAACCCCTATTATCTGCGAGCATTTCCACGATTAGTTCACAATTGGTTGTTTGGCCTCCATTGAGGTTTCTAATTAATGAGATTGCTTAACATTCTATGAATTGTGATTATTCATTGTGAGCTCAGCATTGGAAACTTTTATTTAAGTGCTGCATCAAAGTTGGGAAGCAAGTCAATGCCAAGCAAAAATACATCATACTTGGAAAAAATTGACAAGGAAAACATTGCGGGTATGATGGTGGATAAGATGCTTTAACTTTAGTAACAATCTGTTTCTATAACAGGCCACACAGTGTTGTGGATCACATAATTAATTACCCAATAAGTCACCCCAGCACCAAGCATTGGTGCCAAGTAATGGCTCAGAGCATCTTAAACAATGCATGTTGAACTTCTGTTTTGAAATTTTTAGCTTAAACTTATTATTGTTATTTGTAATGATTATTTGACAGTCTTTTGAGGCAGACCTCAAATCGCTCTCATTAACAAGTACAAATATTAATGGCAAGTCAGGAATCTCTAAAAGCAAAGACCGATAAAAAGATAATTGATTCTTACCTCTAGGTATCTTGATATTGATTGTGTTCGGTTTTACTAGATATTTCACATAAATAACATTCAAAAATAACATTGGAGCCATTTATGTTTTGGTCTGGTCCAAAATTCCACTGCAGTTGTATTTAAGGAAAGTTAATTTTAGCTTTGCTTTTCAATCTTTTGAAATTGGAGCTATGATTGATTGTTCGGTTGTTGTTTTGCCATTGCCATTTTCAAACAGATGTATAATCCTAGTTTTGATTGTAATGTTTGATAGTTAAATAATTAAGAAAAAGGAAGCTGCAGTTGAAAATGGAGCTTTTGTGAATTTGTGAAACTCTTGACAATAATCTCTAATTAATATTTGGCCCTTTCGGTCTGCTCGGTTCAAATGAAATACTTAATTTCTGTATTCTCTAGTGTAAATCTAATTAGTCACAACTAATGTCAGCAGCCGTAGATTTAACTCATCTGCTGATTCTGGGTATGTTTTTCAAGCTGGTTGACCTACAGAAACTAAATCAACACTTTGAGGAATTTTTAAAATTTGTATCACCTCATTTCAAGACGTTTTTCAAGAGGAGCCGGTCAATTGAATGAACACATTTGGGTGGATGGGAGCAGAATATCTTAAATAACTGGAACTTGTCTTCAAAGTGTTCGTCAAATGAAAGAAATATGATTTCCATTTGCTGTTAACTGATGTGATCATAATCATCATCATGTCATTATAAAGTTAAGGCATTACTTTGATTTCTCCTTTGTCCAGATGTTGTCCTTTGAAGTTGTTGTCTGCTCTTTGTCCTGTCCTTTATTGTTGTTTTGTGGCTTGTCTGCTCTGCATTCCTCTTCTTTGAAGGTTACTTACTTTCCTTTCCTCCTTCAGAAAATTCAGAGGAAATATCGGAACAAAAAGAAATAAAATAAAATTTGAAGTTACCACATATCTCTAACTATTACTGTGGATGTTAATAAGCTGGTTGAAAATCGCATTATTTAAAATACTATCGAACAAATAAAGTCCAATTAGTTCGACAATTGTATACTTACAGGTGCTCAAATAATAAATAATTGCACTCTGAAGTGGTAGTTGGGCATGTGCGATCAACCTGAACAGAGTCCCGAAACAAGTCAGGCAAGCAGTTGAAATAGTGCGACCTCTAATTTCAGAAATGATGTGACAACAGCCAGAGTTGACAACAATGAGAGATGTTGACAACAAGTCAACAACCAGAGATTAGTTATTAAAAATCGACACATTTCACTCTGAGGTGATCACGTCGTATTTACGTCGCTGTGGAGCGCAAAGAATAATAGCTCACGAAACCCCGCCAAAACATTCGCAGACCAGTTTGAAAACCTCTGATTTAAAACATATTGACTTATTCGAAACCGTTTATAAGACAACTTTTTTTATGTATAAAGTTGCCTATAATTCTATTAAGGAACCATTTGACGTGAAGAAGCAACCTCATCGGGAAGTCAAAATTTGAAATGTGTTTTCAATCTTTAAATAATCATTGATAAGGTTGCATCAACATCAATAAGAACTACCGCTTTCTTAAATTTCTTAATTCTAATTGTTGTAGTGGAATCATGTTAACTAGAATTAATTAATTAATCTAATTAATTATTACATGTTTATTGTATTCAGTATATTTTGATGTTACCTCTAAAGAACGTTTTGTCAAATTAATCATTCCTCGCCTAAGTTGGTCATTCATACTTCCTGTAGTTTACTTGTACACAATAAGCGAACATAGTAGTAGACATTACGAAAAATAATCACGAAATTACGCTAATCGATGTGAAATTTTGAATATCAATTTTAAAGTATTGTTTCCAATTCAAACGAAATAAAACATGTGTACATTTAAATTCTAGATTAACTTTTAATGCTCTAATTAACTTCATTGTGTAAGGGAATTTAAAAAAATCGCCATCATCAAGCATTTTCACATGGAAATTATTTATTTTTATAGTTTTAAAACATCTGTAATGTTTCAGTATGTTTGTGAATAAATTTTAATCATTTCAAATGCATCACAATGACGATACGGTACGAGGCCAAATATAGGGCGGTGCTCTGGTTATCGGCACATTTGCTTGTTTATTTCTCTGTGCGGTTGGGTCTTCGGCAACTTGTCTCTTGAGTGCGCAAGGTCTGTACTTGTTAGATAGTTGTCTTTATAATTTCTAAATTACACATGGAGTGATTGAAAATAAATTATAACCCAGTCCATTATTTCTATTTTGTGAAATTTAAAAAGTTAGCATACGAATTCTTAAAGTTGTTCCGTTTTTAATGTCAATTCTTTTACGTTTACATTAGCTAAAATGTCTACTAGTTTTTTGAAGTAGTAATTTCAACATTTCTTAAAATCAAGTTCTTTTAATCAAATTTGCTCTTTATTTGCCTGAATTTAGTCAATATTATCCTGAAATTTAGAGAGATATTTTAGTTGTTGTGAGCTGCAATGAAATTAAAAGAAATTATTTTGGAAACAAATGTTGATTTTCTGGATACATTTTAAGTTTGAGTCACATTTTAAAGATGTTTCCTGATTTAAATGTATTCTTCTCTTCTTGATGTCATTGTTCTTAAATGTTGATGAGATCCGAAGATGGTAAAAAATATCTTACATACTTTTTCATGCTACATTTGATACCCAGAGTTATTTGAATCACATTGATTCAAAAAGTTCAAGAAATGCAGAATTTTTCTAAAAAGTGACAGGCAGACATTAAGCATAACCTCATTTACCAGCTGACTGTGGGGTGTTATTGTGTCAATTCATTCTTATATTTTGAGTGTTTTTATGCTTGTCCCAGATTCCTTTGGGAATTTATAGTTTTAAAGACATACACTTTTAAGAATTACATCTTTGACAGACTGTTTTGCAGTTATTTATTTTTTATATACCAGTCTTTTACAGGCAGATGAGGATAAATATTGTTTTCAGAAAGAGATTTTGCCCTTTATGCTTTCTGTCTGGCTCTTTTATCACTCACTCACTCACTCACTCACTCACTCACCTGCACATTCACCCACACACTCAACACATATTTGCCAGTCCACACATGTTACTCTCGAGGTTTTATTTATGTTTGGATGTGTGGAAAGAATGGAAATGAATTCAAGGAAAGCAGTAAAAAGAATGATTGCTGGAGAGACAGTGAAGGAGAGAGTGCAGAGATGACGAACCTTCATTAATTACTTAGCTAATTAATTAATCAATCGACTGTTATCATTGGTTGCTGATGATTACATCCAGCATGATGCGAAGCTGTTAATATTGATGAAGTCATCAACTCTTCTGGTTATAGATTTTCATCATCGTCATCATCATCATCATCATCGTTTGATAACAACGCATCAAATTACATCACAATTATCATCATATAATCAGCATTTACATTCCAATAAAAACGTATTGACTGTTTGACTCATAGCAGATTGAAAACATTTTGTTGTGGTTTCATTGCTGAATTGAAAAATATCCTCTCATGTGTCTCAACAATTAACTTCAAATTAATAAATTGTATAATTAATTGCAGTTAATTCATTTTTAAATTAATTATGTAATTGGTAATCGTTATAATAGTTTAATAATGATTAAATTATTTTTTTCAAGTAAAACGTTAAGTTAATTTAATTACAAGATAAGTAGAATTAAGTTGCTTTGGGAAGAAATATAATCTGTAATGTGATTGTGCAATCTGTAATGTGATTGTGCAATCTGTAATGTGATTGTTCGATCTGCAAGCATAATTTTAGATGTCTAATGTGAAATTTATCTTCAAATACTATAAAATAAACTTTATGGGATTTCCAGTTCTTAATGGTTTTGTTTCTAATTTTTAAATTGGAGGGTTAATTAGGATTAATTAGTGGCTGGAAATTTGACAATAATTGCAGGTTATTATCATTTAAAATAGTTAAAATTTAGTAATAAATGATTATTTTAAGTAAAAGATAATCCCCATCGTCTGTTTCTTAGGTCGACTTCAATTATTTGCTAGATAGAAATTCTTAAACATTCGAATGAAATCGTTTACAAAATCACATCAGGATGTTTATTTGATTATCGCTCTTGGATTGCTGAAGGATTCTCAGGTTTTCAACAGGATTTGGATTTGAAGATGAAATTACCTGCTTTTGTTGACATGTTTCTTGTGCATGCTACTACTCATTACTCATGTTTGCATGTTAATCATTTTATTAACTATTCGCATATTCGTCGATGTCAATTAATTATGTTTTAAATTGTTATTATATAAATTAGTTAAAACTTATTAATGTCATAAATAATGCCAAATGCTCTCCTTTCCCTTTTACACTGTGCCAGTGACCAGTTGCTGGAGCTGCTTATTATTATAATTATTATTATTATATATTTTTTTCCTGACCAAACATTCAAAATCCATCTGTCCGAATAAATGAACCACAACAAACATTTTTAGAGTCCCCAAACATGGCTTGGGATATCTGTGGGACTATGAAAATTTAACTCTACTAAATAACTGAAACTCTGCATGCACGATTCACCACAAATCAAAATCAAAAGTAACTCAAAGAACAAAAAAATCTAATTCTGTTAATTTCATTCAACTGCTATTCTTCTGTAGGCGATGGTATGGAAGGCCCCAGGTTGACCCCTGATCCTTGTGACCCACTCCTTGCTTCCTCCCTTCTGGTTGACTTTTTTTGATTTGTCTGCAACCAGATTCTTGCAGTCCTCCCTGTCTTCCTTTGACAAATCCAGGCTTAGGATAACTTTGTTGAAGCTTGCACTATCTTTCAATCTGCTGCTGTTATCCAGAACCATGTTCTTGGTCTCTAAGCTTTCAAATTTTATCAACAAGGGCCTTGGTTTTGAAGATTCTTCAACTTTTTTGCCATCTCTGAACATTTCCAAGATTTCTTTTTCTATTTTTCTGCTTATTACTTCTCTCAGGTGCTTCTACACGAGTTCTTTTTCTTTTGACTTTCCAGCATCTTTTGTGAAGTTCTACACTATGATGTTGTTCTGTCTTCTTTGTCTCATTGTTGATTTCAATTTTTGAGTTTGTGTCTGTCACCGATCCTTGGACTTTCTCAGTATCTGTAGGCAAGGTTTCAACCTTATTTTCAAATAAACTGGACAATAAATTGCTTGGTTTCTTGTTTGTTCTCATCCAACTTTTTATTGAAACTTTATTCAACTCCTTCAAGTTCTGCTGAAGCTCTTCAATTTGTTTTCCTTGCTCTTTAATGGCATCAATCAACATATCAGTTGTCCTGATAATCAGTTTAAGCTCTGCAACATCCTCAGTTACACCTTTCAATTGTTCTTTTGATTCCTTTATGTTTTCGTCAACAAATTTCTTCAGACAATCCTCGTTTAACTTCAAACAACGTTCGCACAAATGAAAACCGAGAAGTTCGGCCGCAATCTTAGATTCACATCTGGCCTCTTTCGCACTTCTCGGTCTCGGCATAATTTTTGATTTCGAAAATTACGAGGATTGTTTCCTGAAATCTTGATATCGATATTTTATGATATTGAAATAAATTCTATTAGTCTTTTAACCGCAAAGTTTTGAGGCATTCGAGCACACACAACTTGTTTACACGAGCGATTATTATTATTATTATTATTATTATTTTTGCTATTATTATCCTAATCAGATTGCTAATGAGCCTCGGAGGGATTATTTTATTATAATTAGCGACCACGTGACTACGACACGTGACCCAGCAACGTGATTGCCTCCTTTGGTCGTGTCTTGATCCGACTCTATTTTGATTGCTCTCCATTTCCTGGCTGCTCATCTGGATGCATTTTTGTTTTTGAGTTCCCATATTTGTTTTGTATTAAGTTACTCTATTATGTTTTGTTTTATATTAAGTTACTCTATTATGTTTTGTTTTGTATTATGTTACTCTGTTAAGGCTTGTATTGTTTATGTTCCATGTGCACATGCTTATGCTTACGTCCTGTTTTCAGATTTCAGAAGTTGTTGCTATGTACATTTTGTTTTGTATATTTGTACTTTTGCATGCCATGTGCTCTTAACTTGCAAACTTTTATTTATTATGTTTTGTATATTTTTGTCTAGTTTACTACGAATTAGCTAAGAATTACTCTTGTTCACTTCGTGCACGTGAGTTTTGAGTATACAAATTTGCACGTGTGACCAGGTATGTATGCTGGATATGTTTATGTATGTTATTGCATCTTCCGCAGCATGATTAAATGGCATGGGAAGACGTTCATATCACCAGATAGCATCAGAGCCGAACTTATACGAATGCACAATGCATCATGCATTCTTGTCTCGTTCTTCGATATTAAATTGGTAACAATTTGACTGATATGTCGGGTCATGCGCTAGTCTGAAAGTTAGTCATGATGATGATGATGAGGATGAGCATGATGGTGATGACGATGATGATTTTAAGCGTGGCAATTAATTATTTACACTTGTGGGTAATGAATATGAACATGAGATGGCTGAATATGCATGTCTGAGTGAGGTGCATGGAACGTAAATCATGCATGCACCACACTCACGAAAATGGTTCTTCAATGAAAATGAACGCATCGATCGTGAAGAGGCATACATTGTGATTACATTTGAATATATTTGTATTACGTTTGTATATATTTTAATACATTTGCATATATTATAATCACGACCACATGGAATGAAATACTGGTTGGATTGAACGGCAGAGGAAGGAAAGCGAGTCTTTCTGTGCCTTGAGTGTGTTTGTGCGACTGTGTGTGAGTGTATGTATTTGTGTTTGGACGTGTGCATGTGTGCATGTGATACCGGATGAATTTCAAGTATTAATCTCCGACGGAGAGGCTTAAGTGATATAAATGCTGCATTGCATTCATTTCTTCTGTCATTTCTTATGATTCTATTACATCCATCCGTCTGTCCATCAATTCATCCACCCATTCATCCATCCACCCATTCATCCGTCAACCCACCCATCCATCCACCCACCCACCCATCCATCCGTTGATTTTAAGCTTAATTAGACTCCAATCAGACACTTTGTTGCCGGTTGTTAGCAGTTCGTTCAAGTTGAGATCAAATGAAGTTTAAATGCTCTTGAACGTTTCATTATCACCTGTTGAACAGGTGATCGATTCCAATGCATTGTACATTTCCTCTCCGATGAAGGTCAGCCAGAGCGTATGTTGGGGGCGGGGTGAGGGTGGACGATGGCTCCCCACCAACGGGAGTGGTTCCTCGAGAGGGGAGAAAGAAGGGGTGAAACTGCCTGCACGTAACCGTTGTCATGGCAACCCATTATTCATTCACCTGCGGCTCAGTAATTTTTTTTCTTCTCCGTGCGTGCGATATTTTTTTTAGCTTTTACAATTGGGTTGATTAGAAGTGCCCTCGAACAAATATTAAAAAAACACTAGATTTATTTTAAGATTCCATTAGGGATTTCTTTATTCGGATAAATATATTGAAAAATAACGAATATTGAACTCGACTCATGACATTACCAATTAATAATAATTAATAATAATAATAATAATAATAACAACAATAATAATAATAATAATAATTAACAATGATAACAATAATTATATCAATGACGATGACGTCGATGATAATCGTTTATAAGACGCCTAGGCGTCAGAGGCGCCTAGAAAGACTAGATTTTTATCTCAATTCGCAATTAAAATAATGTCCGCAAATAAATGAATATAAATTGATTGAGCATATCATGTCATAACATATCATGGCGTCATTATGAAGATGTAAGCAGTCCATCATCGAAATGACGATGTAATCATGACGAAACACCCGGTTTTATCTTCTCTTGGTTATTGGTGATTATTATGCCTAAACCAGGTGGTAATTCACTCATCATGGGTGGGTGCCGTACTCAAGTAGGGGAGGAGGTAAGGGAAGGGGGTTGTTCTACTCAAAAGGCCCCCTCGCTGGCTAGCCGTTGTCCAATGTTGGGTTCTAGCAGCGATCTTTAAGATCGCTTTTTAGCCATCCACGTGACCAGTCAGCTGACTACAATTATTTATGTATTATATTTATGATTTTTAATGTTCTGCCGGTTATAATTATTCTATAAGTAGAAGATTTTGAACAATTACTTCTGTCTAATTATTTACTGTACATTCTTTTCTAGTAATCCCACTTTCTTACTACAAGATGATGATGATGATGACGACGACGACGATGATGATAATGATATAATAAGTTTTGATAATTACGTGGATCCAAGGATGACGTAAAGCGGTGCACATGGATTAATTGGCTGCATTTTAGCGCCATTAATTACGCTAGCATCGGATGAGGAGGTCTTAATTAGCTATTATTAGACTTCCACGAGGATCTCCAGGTGAAATACGGCAAGGAGGATGAAAACCACGATGATGACGATGATGGTGGTGGTGGTGGTGATGATTATGATGTTGATGATGATTATGACGACGACTATGATGGCGGTTTGTGTCATAAGGTAATTTATGATAAAGACTCCTTAATGTCTTGGAAACTTAGGGGTGGCATTATTTGCCGTCATCATCATCATCATCACCATCATCATCATCACCATCAACCATCATCATCATCAGTTTCGATTCAATATCAGCTCTTGCCGGATATTGCAGACGATGAATGAGATGAGATGTTAATGAAATGGTAATGAGGAAAGATTGTGAAGTCATTAACCGACTTGACCTTTACCGAGTTCATGGGCATTAATGATGATGACGATGAAGACGATGATGATGATGATGACGATGAAGACGATGATGATGACGACGATGATGACGACGATGATGATGATGACTACGATAGTTGTTGTAGTGATGTAATAATTAGGATAATTATTATACGATTAAGTTTAGGTATTTATTGTATTGTAATAAAATATTCAGTACAATTCAGAACAATTGTGTTGACATCAGGAAAGGAGACCGGAGTGTAAGAACTGGAGTTGGAATGCTCGTCAAATGGAATATTATCATCCACCTCTGCTTTTAACATTCCATGGGAATGCTGCTGGAAGTGACGACTGTGTATTCCGTTCGGAGATTTCCATTCGTATGATGATGATGATGATGATGATGATGCTAGTGGTGGTTGATGCTGATGGTGTTGGTGATAATAATCTCGATGACGATGATTATGATGATCATGATATTTGTGGTTTTTTATAATCTTTATGATGAGGATTATGGTAATGATGATAATGCCGATGACGACGATGATGGTGGAGGTGGTGAGGATGTTGATGATGGTGATTATGGATTAGAATGGGCGGAACCCGTCGAATGACATGCTGTTAAGAAACAGACTGTGTTTACCTGTGTGTTTTTTTACGGCGATTGACTTAATTATTATTATTATAAAAATAATAATTATTATTATTAAATATTATAATTATAATAT
The DNA here is from genome assembly GCA_011800805.1 of Hirudo medicinalis. Classification (NCBI taxonomy): domain Eukaryota; kingdom Metazoa; phylum Annelida; class Clitellata; order Hirudinida; family Hirudinidae; genus Hirudo; species Hirudo medicinalis. The sequence continues at coordinate 66,630 of MPNW01000374.1, forward strand.
TGTTATTAATATTAATATAATAATATTATTATCATATAATAATTATATATATAATATAATAGTATTATAATATAATATAATATTAATATTAATAATAATATTATAAATATAATTAATTTTTATAATATATAATAATATATATTAATATTATTATTATTATTATTATTATTATTATTATTATTGCTGTATAATTACTTTCAACCATGCCTCTATTATCCTCGATGAGGGGTGATGAAGATTTTTTTCAAATAAACAATCGAGGTGGTGACGTCAGCAATGTTCTAGGAACACTTGTCGTTCGTGCTGAGCTATTTGTTTATTAATGGTAACTATGACGACGACGACGACGACGATGATGATGATGATGATGACGACGACGATGATGATGATGATGATGATGATAATGATGATGAAGACGAATTTCGGCGGCGATGGTGATTGTAGCAAGATAGCTTTGTGTTGATGAAGTTGATGAAGGATTGCCATAGTGATGATGACGATTGAGATGACATTTATGATAAACTGTCGTGGGCTGACGATGACGGTGATGATGGTTGTGATGGTTATGATTGTGGTGAAGCTGATGATAATGATGGTGACGGTGATGGTGATGATGGTGCTGGTGATGCTGGTGATGTTGATGACTACACGTCGTTGACATGAATTTCACACGTCCGTGTGTCTCCTCCGACATTAAGTCAATTAGGACTACTCTGAAGTCTTCTTCGTACACATTTCATGAGCTGGTTTTGTTGTTGTTGTTGTTGCTAATGATTTTGATACTGGTATTGATGAAAATGATGACGACGATGATTAGGATGATGGCGATTAGGTTGAGGAGGAGATGGAGGAGGAGGAGGAGGAGATGGAAGAGGAGGAGGAGGAGGAAGAGGAGGAGGAGGGTAGAGATGACACCTGCGGTGATGGCTATTAGAGCGTGGTTATATCCACTGTTTGTTTTCCCGATGTGGTTATTGGCTTTAATGGTTTCCATCGGAATCGAAAATTGTGTTCTTGTGTGGATGTGCACTCCACCGCTCCTCGTCACGTGCAGCCAATCGCAGAGGAGCCTCGAAGACACTCACACTGTTCCCATCTCTTGGGAGTAGCCGAAATCCTGCAGTCCTTGAGGACTTTTGGATCATCATTATCATTGTTGCCTTCATCTTCATGATCATCATCTTTGTTTTCGTTGTCGTCATCACCATTGAAGCCTTCATCATCATCCTTTTCCAGTCCGTGGACAAAGCCCTCATCTCCACAATGCACTGGAGAGGTCGAATTTACATTAGATTTCTACCTGATTAGCATACTTAACTCTTATTCTAATTCGGGTCATGTGTGACCCACTTCACCTGGATTTGTGAAAAACTAATTTATAGCTGAGTTACACTCAACAGAAGGAAATATAGTGGGATGAGATGATACCGAGACGATGGTGATGATGATGATGATGGCGGTTAAGGTGATGATGACGATGATTGAGGAACGTTTGATCTTCCACTGTGTCAGGTAGAAGCACATGAGTGTCACAATCTTTCATCACCTGTCTCCATTCACCTGTAAAACCACGTTCATTACCCGTATAACCATCCGTTCTCTTACCTGCATATCGACATTGGTTTGGTCTTGCTCCAGGTCAGGGCTTTCCTGAAGCTTCCTCAGATTGTAGCTCCTCCCATCAACCAATCACGACGCTTCTCGCCTTTCAATCGCCCTCCATCTTTACCCACTCCTTGTCCTCATGTGAAGTCAAAGGTATGTGAGGATCCACCTCATCAATCCTTCCGTGCCATTCAAAATGTGCTCGTCGTTGTCGTCGTGGTAGTAGTGGCTGTAGTTGTTATTACGACTACAACCACCGTTTGCTGTCATTGTCATTACGACTACAACCGTTACTACTCTATTGCAGTCACAAAGTCTTTCGTGCACCCTCTCTCTTCTTTGTTATCACTGTTATCATCATCGTGTTCCTCGTCGTCGTCATCGTCATCATCGTGATCGTCATCAGCATCATCATCATCGTGATCGTCATCAGCATCATCATCATCGTGATCGTCATCATATTCGCCACAATCATCATCACCGTCTAAGTGCAAATGTTAGTCATTGATTCGACTGTGTACTAAAGCCTTTGACGACGACGACGACGACGACGGAAATAAATTTCGAATCAACAATGACAATCCTTGTTGCCGTTGTTATGGTCGACGACGATGACGTCAATGCGCATGCTGTGATTATGAGATGACGATGTTGATTTTGGTGATGTTGGTGATGATGATGATGATGATGATGATGATGATGATGATGATGATGGCGATGACAGTGGTAGTTGTTGTGATGATGTTGTTGACTATCGCCTGAGTCTGTCGCCTCGCTCTACCGACCTTCAATGTCAAGAATGTCAATGTCAAGACCGTGTTGTTTGTTCTCCTGCCTCTCCAGACACCGCTCCAGCGGGCAGAGTACAAGACAAACCCACAGAGGCACGTATGGTTCCATCCGAACGGACGAACAGCCACACCCTTGAGACATCTCCCTCCTCCTTCTACGCAAACACTCGTTTATCGCCCGCTGGAGATGGAAATTAATTTATTTCCTCTGTACTGTAAAGTTTCTCTCAGCTACACTCTCAGGTGGATGGATGGATGGATGAATGAATAGATGAATGAATGAATGAATGAATGAATGAATGAATGAATGGATGGATGGATGGATGGATGGATGGATGGATGGATGGATGGATGGATGGATGGATGGATGNATGATGGATGATTGGATGAATGGATGGATGGATGGAATGAATGAATGAATGAATGAATGAATGAATGAATGAATGAATGAATGAATGAATGAATGAATGAATGAATGAATGAATGAATGGATGGATAGATGGATGAATGAGTAAGTGGATGGATGGATGGATGGGAGAGAAGACGTTAGAAGTTACTTAGCAACAGACTGTAAGACAAATGGTACAACTACACACTCGTTAGATGACTATTTCCTTGAATAGATTGCGCGGTTAATTAATATTCACGAGTTGATTGAGTTGTGAATGATTTGATCAATTATCAAGATCAATCAATTATCCCTATTTTATTTCTTTATTTCTTTATTTTATTAAACATATTTTCTCCTTCCATAGTCTCCATAGTTTCTGATTTGTCTTTAACTTTAATGACTTTTTAGTGACTTTAGCAACATCCTCTTAAGCATCCTTCCATTCTTAGCGCTCTTCGTGCGTTAATACCAATTACGCAACAATTGGGACTTAATGGAACCTTATAACGTAATAAACCCAGTGCTTAATTGGGCTGTTTGACACCGCTGTACTACGACATGTGACGATGTAACGACGATGATTTGTAATGTCTTTATATGTAACTTGATTATAGGATATTATTGTTATTATTATTATTATTATTATTATTATTATTATTATTATTACTGTATGTACTATATAATGATAATAATATTATTATTATTAAGCAATTGTTGTTTTTAATAATAATGATAATAATAATAATAATAAGTTGTTGCCCCTACCTAATCTATCATAGCCATCATCATCATCATCATCATCATCATCATCATCATCTCTTGGATTTCCAACGAACTGCCTGTAATTGAACACAGAAGCAGACGTCAAACTCTTCAAGCAGGCCATCATCATCATCATCGTCATCATCATCAACTGCATCTACATCATCGCCGTCGCCGCTGTAGTGATGACAAACAGATTGCACTTCAGTTGTGCTTAACCTGTGATGATGGTTTTCTTTTTCTTTGAGTACTTGACATGCTGATGGGTGCTGATAACGACGACGACGATGTCGATGATGATAATGATAATGATGATGATGATGATGGTTATGATGGTAATGGTGCTGACGCTGCACAAGGTGAAGGACACTCTGTAATACCAGTACCATCCAGTATTGCCCTCATCATCATTATAATCATCATCTTCATCATTACCATCGTCGTCATAGTCATCAACATGAAGCATATCGTATATCCTGTTCGCTGAGATAAGATACGGTGTAGATCGAGAATAGTTTGGCAGCAACTTTCGTACAACTCTTGGGAGATATTTTGTTGTTCTCAAAATGAGACTCAACATTCGTCACCTGCTCTTGTTGTTAAGTGCTTCCATCAGAATGGTAATTGGACCATCACTTAAACGGCTATCATAACAACATCAAACAACAACAACAAAAACAACAACAACAACAACAATAATAATATTAATAATAATAATAATAATAGTAGTAGTAGTAATAACAATAGAAATATTAATAATAATAATAATAACGATTGCTCCCCGCAGTACTGATTATCTTCTTGAGTTGTTGGTGAATATTTTGAGTCATCATCATCATCATCATCATCGGTGATATTGAAGATGGAAGTCATTCTCCTGGAAAACAATTCGCACCTCCATCCATCGACACCAAGAACGCGATGGTGATGACGATGTTGATGATGATGATGGTGATGTTGATGATGATGATGATGATGACGACGACGACGATGGTGATGATGATCGTCCAAAAGGTAATAATAATACCTAATATGAAATTTACTTGGCGCCGCGGGCGTCATGTCGGAGGCGCCCTGGGTCCTACTTTGAGGCGAAGAGATAAAATTGATGTTGGAAGGTTGGAAATGAAGAACACGTGTCGACAGGCGATTAATGCACTCCGGGTGCATGTATGGAATTCTAGCTATCCATGGCGCATGCATGCATGCATGCATGCATGCATCTATGCATCTCCTAGTAATGCATTTATAGAAGATCGAATGCATCATGGGGATGTCCAAATCATCTCAGTTAGGCAGGGGACTCTAATAAAATAAATATTGCAAAATAAATGGGAATGCATTGTGTAAAGACTGTCTCAGTTTCTACCACCTCTTTAGGAAATCATGGTTTGAGTGTTAATCAATGTTATTATTATTACTATTATTATATTATTATTATAATATTATTATTATTGTTGTTTTTATTGTTGCTGCTGCTGTTGTTGTAGTCGTCGTAGTCGTCGTTATCATCGTCGTAGTCGTCGTTATCATCGTCGTTGTTGTAATTATTATTATTATTATTATTATTATTATTATTATTATTATTGACGACGACGCCTAGGATGATGCAATAATTGTGGCTACTCATAAACCTATCGTCTTGTGTACTTTGTGTTTCGTGACGTTCCCATCGAAAGTGTTTCTCTTTCTGTGAGTGACTCACCATCACCACATCACTTCTATCAACACCATCACAGTCGTCATCATCACCATACCATTATCACAACGGTCAACATTTAATAACTATAACATCATCATCATCACCATCATCATCATCATCACCATCACCATCATGGTCAACATTTAATCACTACACCGTCATCACTTGATGAGTGTTTCCACTTTCTATGGCTGCAGATTGCATGCTTGCCCAAGTTACTTGAATTCCATCATCATCATCATCATCNCACCATCACCATCATGGTCAACATTTAATCACTACACCGTCATCACTTGATGAGTGTTTCCACTTTCTATGGCTGCAGATTGCATGCTTGCCCAAGTTACTTGAATTCCATCATCATCATCATCATCGTCGTCATCATCATCATCGTCGTCGTCGTCGTCGTCGTCGGACGCGTTCATCATCATCATCATCACCATTTTCATCACCACCAGCGACGTCATCATCGTTATCATCACCGTGAGTCGGACACCTGACAAGATGCCAGGGTCACGTGATTGCATAGGAATTCATCACTGATTTCCATTCACCAACGAATTGGGAGAAGGATCTGTGGTCATGATGATGATGATGATGACGAGGATGACAATGATGAGGATGATGACGACGACGACTGTGGTGATGGTGGTGATGATGATGATGATGATGATGATGATGGTGGCGGCAACGGTGATGGTGATTATGATTGTGATAACGCTGACGTGATCAAAATCAATGGCCTAAAAATCTACATTATTGAATTCGTCTAAAAAACAAAACCAATAGCATTCGGTCGATATCGTGGTCGCATGGATGTGACGGATGCATTTCAGGCTGCATGTGGTTGCCTGTTCTGCTCTCTGACCACACCTACGTGTGGATCATTTCCAGTGCTTCCATTTGAGAATCGAATGTCTCGGTTTATTGCCACCGATCCGTGACATGTCACGCTTCGTTGAATTCCCGACGGACCAGTCTGAAAAATTGCCTGGAATTGTGAAGAAGTTTGTTTGTCCGACAGAGAAAAGCTCGGAGGAACTCAAACTTCCAGTGTTTGGAAATTTCTGAGTAAAAGTTTTGATTTATTGAAACTTATTAAAGTTATTTATTGAAACAGCAGTATTTTTAAATAATAATTACATAATAATCATAATAAGTATATTTACGTAGCGCCAAAAGCGTACGCATCAGTGGTGCTCCCGCACGGTCTCATGGTTGAGACTTTTACCTCTCACGATGGTGGCAAGGATTCGAATCCCGTTGCTGGAGCACCATCCTGATGATCCAGTTGTGTAACGGACTTTAATAAACAATAACAACAACAGCAACGTAAGTTACAAATCTTTGGAGCTTAGACCATTTACATGGCGCCGTCTCCCAGAGGCGCTTTGTGGCGGTGCAAGCTGGGTTGCGAACACGATACCTAACGACTGCTGCTTTGCTTGTACCGTCGCTCTCAGGAACGCAACCCTCTGGACTAACCAGCACTTAAATAGTTGTAGTTTTCATAGTTGTAGTCGTCATCGTCACCGATGAGGATGACCACGAAGATGGAGATGGGAACTCATTTGCATGCCGGAGTTGATATCCAGATATGACGACGAATTGCTCCCCTAGGTGGCGATGACGTCACGATTCATGGGCGTGGTTTGATGACGTCATGGTTCTCCGTGGCGTCCTTTTTTTTACATTCATATTTCTCAGTTGATGGACGCTCGTCGTTAAAGAATGCCTTGGAGTTGATGGTGATAATGATGATGGTGATGATGATGGTGGTGGTGGTGATGATGATGATGATGATAATGTTTGTGATGATGCGGATAATGATAGTGGTGGTGATGGTGATGACGATGTTGATGATGATGATTAGGATGAGTTGGGTCGTAGTGGTGGCGAAGCGATTGCATATCGACATCGTTGGGTTGTTTTTAGAACTTGGAAGTTTGCGAACATCAAGTTTTTGCAACATAGGAACCCTCACTGAACGGAATCGTTCTCAAGCAGATCCGATGGAATTGTTGCACAGCATCTGATTTAGGAAGGCTGGTGACAAAGACGAGCATGATAACGATTGCCAGGATGATGACGGTGACGACGATGGTGTTGGGGATGTGGTAGCTAACATGGTGATTAAGAGGACCGTTGGCAAAGGACTATAAAACGACTGAAACATCACTGTTATCATCATCGTCATCATCATCATCATCATCATCATCATCATCATCATCACCATCGTCGTCGTCGTCGTAGTCGTCATTGCCGTCATCCTAGTTCGGTAATCGATCATAACAATTTGTTCATTTTTATTGACAACCATCATCATCCTTGAGTTGTCTGAATGGGATTAGCATATAATATATATTATACAAGCGTCATCGTCATAGTCGTAGTTGTCATCATTGTCGTAGTCGTCATCATCGTCATCATTATCATCATGATTGGTTGTCTTAGAAGGAGTAACTAACAGACTGAAGGTCTCAGCCTCTTGGCAAAGGAAGATGTTTTGGATTTTTTATTTTAATGGAGTGCTCCTGATGGCTCTTATCATGTCGTCATCGCCATCGCCATCGTTATAATAATACTACTAGTGCTACTACTACTACTAGTAATAATCATCATCATTATCATCAATAGCACAACCGTCATCATCTTGATCATCGCCATCTGTTGAGCCCCCTCTGCATTTATGTTGTACCAAGCATCGTTGTCCAATTATCGGAGTTATTGGACGTCTTCATGTCGAAATTGAATTGAATGGAATGATCGTCGTCATCATCATCATCATCATCATCGTCATCATCATCGTCGTCGTCATCTTCATCGACATCGTCTTCATCAACGTCAAGCATCATCATCGTTATCTTCATCATCATCATCATCATCATCATCATCTTCATTGATTCATGATTTTGTTCGCACCGTTATCATCACCACCATAACCATCATCATCCTGAGTATTTTGATAAACTAATTAAACAAACAAACAAAATAAATTGTGAAAAGTTAATATTGAAAAGAATATTGATTTGTTATGTTCACCTGTTATCGATTATTTAGTTAGCTGATAAGTAAATAACTTAATTCAGGAGACGTGGGCCGATCACGTGAATGAGATGTGGCTTGTTATTTGTTCAGTCAGATGTTGTAGTGTATTACAAACGTAAAAACATCACAGACGTCAGTTTTAAACAGAAGCATCTCATCATCACTCACTCCACAACAACTACAACTACTACAGCAACAACAACTACAACAATAACTAGAACAGCATATACTTTCAACTCCGAGTAATGTTTTTATTTCCAGACAAAAAAACAGCAGCAGCAACAACAACAACAACAACAACAGGTAATTTTCCAATAACAACAACAATTCCGACATCCAGGCAACAACTGAACTGAAGTTCGTCGGTCGTTCGTTGCATCTGTTGCCTGGCAACAATACCGCTGAATATTCTTCTGAGTTATATTCTTCCATCCTTCCATCCATCCATCCATCCTAGTGGAGAAGAACATCCACCTCCCGCCAGGAAACTGATCCAAGCACTCGACGGCAGGCACTCGTGCAAAGTTCTTGCAATCGTTTCTCAGGTCGGAAGCGAGTATTACTAATGTCATCAGTTTGAATGGTCCGGAGAAGATTGCATTGATGCGGGTGTCGATAAGAGGAATAATAATAATAGTAATAATAATAACAATAATAATAATAATAATAATAATAATAACAACAATAATAATAATAATAATAATAATAGTAATAATAATAATAATAATTACTGGATCGATCACTCACTCACTCACTCACTCACTCACTCACTCACTCATACTCAATCAATCAATCACCGACATCTCACCGCGTGAGGGATGTCAATGTTGTACATTAAGACATCAATCATCATCATCATCATCATCATCAATCAGACCGAAAGTGGGTTAGGAATATAAACAAGTAGATATTAATCATATTTTGGAATAATTCTTTGAAGTCTTTTTTTGTGTGATAATAGTATTATATTTAC
>MPNW01000374.1:83697-129719 GCA_011800805.1 Hirudo medicinalis
ATAATAATAATAATAATAATAGCAGTGGATGATAATGTAAAAGTAATAATAATAATAATATATAGTGATGATAATCATCGCCATAATATTGTGGCTCCAAGGATGCTCAAGGAAGATTTGTTACAGCTCTATTGATGCTCTAAAAATAACCTTTCCATCTCGTTTATTTCCATCAGTTCCTCTCCTCATCAACATCTCATCCAGGTGAATGGTGGATGGAATGATGAACTAGATGCAGACCACATTCTGCTTCCCAGTGGATGTAAAAATAATTTATAATATAAACTAAAACAACAACAATTATAATATTGATATTACTGTTAATTTAATATTATTATTGTTGTTAATGATGATGTTATTAATGTTGTTGTTGTTATAGATTGTCATCAATAATAATAATCGTTATGTTCATCATCATCATCGTCGTCGTCGTCGTCATCCTCGTCGTCATCATCATCATCATCATCATCTTCGTCATCATCGTCATCAACACTGGTCAATAATTAGATTCAGCCCATCTATCAATTCATCTGCCCATCCATCCGTCAATTCATTCACCAATCTGTCATGCATTCCACTGCGGATGTGTTTCCTGTTTGTGTGGAATTCACATTTCCTGACAACCTGCCAAGAATGTGTGTCAGTATTTGTGTCAGTGTTTGTTTCAGTGTTCGCTGTGTTCTTCCTCCATCGACGAATTTAACGTCACTAATCGATTAATTAATTAATTAATTATCGGTAATAATTATTATCACTTTTAATAAATCTATGTCATATAGTTGTGGTATATATAGTAATGTAATTATTAATATAATAATAATAATAATAATATTAATAAAATAATAATAATATATTATTAATAATGATTATTGTTATTATCCAGTCTCAATTTGAAACTTAAGAAATAATATTTATTTGTTATTATGGTTAGTTTCTTTAGATTTATCTTATTCTGGTTTCAAGTTTAGACTCGTAGGATTGTAAGTTATCTGGAATGACATGCGATATGCTTTCTGAAATTGCAAGGCATCCCACTTATTCCGTTACATTTCTCTGATCTTCGTTGTCATCATCGTCATCATCATCGCCATGGTCACCGCCATCATCGTCATAATCATCGACACCACCTCCACCATCATTAGCACCGTCAGCATAATAATAATAATAATAATAATAATAATCATCATCATCATCAGCAGCAGCATCATCATCATCAGCATCATCATCATCATCATCACCATCACCATCATCATCACCATATTAGACCCATCTGATACCCAATAGCAGTGAAAATTGGAAGGTTGTTTTTAGTTCAATTTAGATCCTGCTGACGATAGGCATCCATCAATCCTTGCCAATGTCAGTGTTTCATCTTTTTGTGCTCCACTCAGCAGCAGCAACAACAACAACAACAACAACAACAAACATTGTGCATTTCATTCTTGTTACAACAATGCACAATAATAACTGCTTGTAGTAATTCAACAAGACGATGTAATGATGTAAATTCAACGTAAAACAAACTAATTACAATTTCATGTTTGTGTAATATTTGAAAGAAGTTAGTGATGATGAGGTTAAGATGCTAATGTGGTTAACTAAGCATGAAGAGTATATCATCAGAATCGTTCTCATCGTCAGTCTTATAGGTTCTGCAATGTTTGGCTCCATCATCATCATCATCGTCGACATCATTATTACTTTTGTACTCGTTCAAAGTTAACCAACAATTACTGACTAGTTATCATCCATCCATCCATCCATCCATCCATCCATCCATCCATCCATCCATCCATCCATCCATCCATCCATCCATCCATCCATCCATCATCCATCCATCCATCCATCATCCATCCATCCATCCATCCATCCATCCATCCATCCATCCATCCATCCATCCATCCATCCATCCATCTCTCGTGACACAATTGTTCATCTGTGATTACGACGACGACGATGACGATGATGATGGCCATGATAACGATGCTGACGATGATGATGATGATGGTGGTGATGATGATGATGGTGATGGTGATGACATCTACCACCAGGGCACGTCTTCCGAACGTTCGACACGAACAACGACGGCACGATAGACTTCAGGGAGTTCCTCTGCGCACTGAGCGTCACTTCCAGAGGCAACCTGGAGCAGAAGCTCAAGTGGGCCTTCAACATGTACGACCTGGATGGAAACGGATTCATCTCCAAGAGGGAGATGCTAGAAATTGTCAGCGTGAGTTGACCATTTTATTGATGATGATTGATGAAGATTTGATGGCGATGGTGGTGATGGTGGTGATGGTGGTGATGATGGCGGTGTTGATGATGAAGGAGGTGATGGCGGTGATGATGATGATGAAGGAGGTGGCGGTGATGATGATCATGATGGCGACTAAAACGAGTGGGTCCGAAGGTGCGCTGTCACCTGAAGCATTCGAGTTGATATCACATGACACCATCGTCGTAATGGCTTGTTGCTATGACAGCCGTGTTTTTGTTTGTTCCGGAGCAACAGGAAGAGCGCGCACAACGACCACCTGCTCGTTACAATCGAAGTTGTTCGAAGTGCTTTGAAAACACAACAACACATCGGACGACTGTCGGAGTTCCTTCAATTAGTCTTCATTTGTAGACGTTCATTAGTAGACTGATTAGTCTAATTATTATTCTAAATCTATATATTATTAATAAATATTAATATTATTATTATTATATTTATATTATTATGATATAATTATATTTATGTTATAATTATAATTATAATAATACAATAGTAATAATATTATGTAATAGTAATATTATTATAATAGTAATAATATTATTATATTATTATCAAGGTTATTAAATTCTCAGGTGTTTTTAGATCGTAAAAGATCTCCTGTCACCCAATACAGGTGTCATCATTAGGTATCATCACATTCACGATTAGACACTTCTGAACAGGGACATCACCTTCGTTTCGTCAATTTTTCGTGGACGTTACGAATGTTACCTGGTGACGAACTGCCTGCTGGATTTAATGGCAGACATGTTTAACTATTATTAATATTAATATTATTATTATTATTGTTGTTGTTGTTGTTGTTGTTTTGTTGTTATTCTTGTTTTTGTTATTGTTGTTGTTACATATATAATTGTTATAATAATAATAATAATAATAATAATAATAATAATAATATAATAATAATAATATAATAATAACAATAACATTAATAGTTGTTGTTGTTGTTGTTGTTGTTGTTGTTGTTGTTGTTGTTGTTGTTGTTGTTGTTGTCTCTCTCCAATTCCATTCGTCTCTCCAAATGAGTTGGAATGTTTTTTTTTGTTTATTTATTAAAACGAAACAAAATTAAAATCCTTGCAAAAAATGTCCTCGATTGAGTTGTGCTCATCTTGAAGATAACATTTAAGTAATTATTACCGATCCTATGAGATCACTTGGTATTTTGTGTTTGTATGTTTGTATGTTTGTCTGTGTGCTTGTATGTTTATGGACGTCTGCTTGTCATCGTTTGTCGTTTCTCTCACTCAATACATGACATCACTTTGTGTCATTCCCACGCTCGATGAAAAATTAACAACAACAACAACAGTAGCAGCAGTAGCAACAACAACAACAATAGCAACAGCAGCAACAGTAGTAGCAGCAGCAGCAGCAACAACAATAATAATTTAAAAAAAGACATTTTTAACAATAATATTAATAATAATAATAATAATAATAGTAATTGTACTTGTACTTGTAATAGTAATAGTATTAATAGCAGTAACAACAACAACAATAATAATAATGACCGACCACGATTGCAGGCAATTTACAAGATGGTGGGGAATGCCGTGAAGATGCCGGACGATGAGTCGACCCCCGAGAAGAGGACCGACAAGATCTTCCGACAGATGGACAAAAACCTGGACGACAAACTCTCCATCCAGGAGTTTATCGACGGGGCCATGAGTGATTCCACCATCGTCCAGCTGCTCCAGTGCGACTCGCCACACCCCTGTTAACCCACCCCTACGTGGACTCTCCACTGTCTGTCCCTCCCAATTTTCCATCCCAGCCCAGCCCAGCCCATCCCCTCTCCTCCTCTCTCTACTCCCCAGGGGGGATACTCGAGTGCACGTTGGTTAAAAAAAAAATATACCCGCTCAGTCCAGTTCGGTGATTTAAACCACCCTAACGTTTACAGCTCGCTCGTCGTGACTTCGTCGTCTCTCCTCGGTCCTTGACGCTGCTTGAGACTTGATCCGTATTGGTTTGAGACTTTCATGACTTTCATGACTCCTCTGGAAATGAAGACGAGGAAGCAAGCAAAAGTGTTTCGTTAAATCAAGCATGTCTTTTTGATACTTTCTCACGGGCGCTCGTGTATTGCGTAATCCGTTGTTGTCGGCTCCTATCAAGTATCAAGTGTCTAATTTTCTTCATTTTTGTTCATCTTGAAATTCACTTGCAGGGAATGCGCAGTTCGATTTCACTTTTCAAATTTCTCTCTTTTAGTGGGCACTAGGTTACGTTAACTTTACTGTGCTTGATTGCTTGAGCGTGACTGCGTATGCGCGTCTGTGTGTATGTGTGCGTGTATGTGTGCGTGTGTGTGTGTTTGAAACAGGTGGGATGTACGCGGCTTGACATGCGTGAGTTTTCTCTCTTGACAATGACATTTGTGTCGCATTTAAGGTCGTCATAACCTTATGTTCCACTATCGTGTCGATCAAAAGCATTTCATCGACTTTCGCTTAACTGTGTCATCATCATCAATCATCAGTCATCACCATCGTCATCACCATCTTCAATCATCATCATCACCAACAATCATCATCATCTTTTAGCGCTTTGACGCGATTTCTTCCAATTTAGCGCCACAATCAACTTGACCTCCAAGTACATGAATGTTCCACAGACACAATACTGCCAGCATTCAATGCATTTTGTTGCCATAGCTACAGGTGTAACTTACTGAGCTTATAGAAATTGTAACGGAGGCTATGTTCTGAATGGTTCAATGAACCTCGTATTCAACAACAACATTTTTGTATTATTAAGTTATTATTATTATTATTATTATTATCGCTACTATTATTATTATTTTATTATTGTTATTATTAATATTATTATTATGTTATTGATAATTATTATTTAATATTATTAGGGCTGATTCGATCCATGAATACTCGGTATTTCAAGTAAAAATTGTTCAACATCTGTTTAATTGATTGAATGTGATTAAAATCATCGATTTCAATGATTCTGACGGACGATATTAATTATTATTTTAATTATTATGTTAATTACTCAAACTCAACTCATTTCATTCGATCGATCATGAATACAGCCCAGCAGATTGTTCTTCCCCCCCCCCCCAAACGAAACAACCTGTATTACAGGTTGCAGGTAGGCTGAGCAAATCAGAGTAGGGGTTTAAATGATATTGGACACCATCAAAACACACTGCGCATGTTGGCTGAGGTTGTTACTTTTCTGATGATGTGTTCAACAGGCATTGACGTCGGACATAAGGCATAACCGTCAAATTGGGCGCATTGGGTTCGGCTACAGAACTAGAAAAGGCGCGAAGGGAGCAACTGGCATGCCTTAGCTTAAATCATCTTAGTTAAGCAACGTACTCTAATCAAATAAGTAAACTCTCATGTCAGGAGGCAAACTCCACCTCGGGCACAATGTAAAACCTTACGATTTGCATCACGACCTCCACAAACTGTTCTTTGGAGCGGTTTAAGATGCAAGCGCCGAATGAGTGTTGTCGTCGTGTTGCTGTGACCAGCTTCTTTTAGGGCAGCTACAGAGCGTGTATCTTGTCTATCGAGGCTGTCACCATTTACCTAATTTACCATTAAGTTATATTAAGTTATGGTTATCGATTAAGTTTTGAACTCGCGAAAACTTCTCCAATTGGTAGCTGAGCAGCAGCTTCCAATTTTTACGAGCAGTGAGTTCTTGCATTTGTTTATTTATTTATTCATGGAAATGCAATAGCTTTTATAATCAGATGTCAACAGAAAATCATGAGGAAACAATAAAATAATATAAATAATAAAATAACAATAAAACATTTATTCTGTTCTGAAGTGACAAGTGAAGAGTGATAAATGTAAAGCTTAAGTCACGAACATATTATTTGTAATGATATTTATTCATTATTCATTTATTTATTGAAACCAAATGCTCGGAATTATAAAAAAATTAAACTTGAACCAGCAACGCACAAATTTGTTCCGGGTGGAATGTATTGAAGCTGATTCATTTATTTGTTGATTCTTGGTTTCTAAATTATATAATTATATATAAATAAAAAAATATAATTATATAAATTATGTCGATGTGCTCGCTAAGTACATAAATAACTTCATTAATTTCGTTGATTTAATGTTCACAATGAGACGATAACTGATTGATGATTAGGTAGAATAGGGAAGAAGATGCCAAATATAACATGATAATTAGATACAACTACCACGAGTTACAATGTCCAAAACATACCATCTTCCTAAAGTCACAAAAACTTAATAATTCCAGTGATGTAGCTCTAAGCAATGACATAAAGATTGGTTGATTGACTTTTGAGACGAGCTGGAAAAAGGTTGACAGTTGAGTGAAATCCTTACTTGTGCTTCAAAAACTTTGGCAACTCTGCACAAATTTATTAGTGAGCACAACATGAAGCCAGTCGAAATAATCTGTTAAGAGGGAAAGAAATAATTTTGTAGCCCTGAAATCAAAAGCAAGAATATTGTTGAAATTTAAAAAATAACTTAATTTATTAAATTCATAAATTTCGTAATCTCTACAATTTCTTCATGAAACCTCAATAAACAAACCCTGTTTGGCATTAAAATTAATTCTTGTTCTTTCTGCATGGAGCCTGAGTCTAAGATTCCGATCACAAAAGTTTCAACAGCCTGTTTGTGAGATGGATTATTACAATAAAGCAATAAAGGGAAGCATTATTGACTGCTGGATAAATACCATTAATACTTGACTGACCTTAGTAATAGTCAATTGGAAGTCTAATTGGACCCTCGATGAATCTGTTAATGACGGGCATGCTGCCAGATAGATGAACAAGGATGGACCTCTGCGACATTAAAAGTAATTAACAATATTAATCACCTTAAATTTAGAAACAAAAATAAAATAAATAGCCGTAATTGAAACGGATTCATACCATGGACACACCTCCTTGTATGTTTTAGTTACGTTAACACCTGTCAGGCCGATGCAGGTATGAAGTAGAAGTTTTTTTGACCGAAACCTATATTCTCCAGGTGAGACACCAGCTTGTCTTTAATCTCGTTGAACCTGGAAATTAATTTGAAACAACATTGAAACATACATTGAAATCAATTAACACGTTTAGGACATCAAGAATATACAAATTTAACAATTTTCTTGTTGACACTGTTAAAGTAAAATGAGTGCAGTAAGAAGACGAGCAACAAGAAAGCAACAAGATCATTTTATAACTTTTTGATCAACAAATGTAGATTTGTGAGCCGACGATGTCGAATATTCGGACCTCAACATTCTTTAACTTCAATTTAACATTTCTCCAGCATGGACCTTTTTCATCAGATCGTTTATTTCAAAACTCTGAACGAAAAACCCCAAAAAACACAAAAAAAATTCACAAATTCACGGTGTATCCCAAGGGAATATAAATCCCGTCTAGAGGATAACCGGTTACAAAATGACATAATTACGGCGACACGTATGAAAGAGTCTTTACATAATTGATAAACTGATAACTGACATAATTGATAAACTGATAACTGACATAATTGATAAACTGAGAGTGAGAATGTGAAATTTTATTGCAAACGAACATGAGAAAATTGATGATAACAATGAAAAATGAGGAAAACATGTTAAACTAACGAATATGTGACTATGAAAGATACAGATCTGGGCAGTGATGTGAAGGTTAGATAAAATAAATGAAAATAAATATAAAGAGGCAAGTTTGGCATTTATTGATCTGTTAAATATTCAGAAATCCATTTGAAAAAAATAGTCCTTTGTATGAGCACGTGGATGGAGACGAAATATAATGCGGATGATTCTTTTTTGGAGAGTGAGTAAAGGGATAAATTTAGAAGGATAGTTAGATGCCCAAGCTATATTACAATAAGTGAGGTAAGGATAGATTAGTGAATAGTATAACATTATAAGAATTTTTCTATCAACAAATGAACTGATCTTTGATATGACACCAATGTTTTTGGAAATTTTGGAGGCAACATAATTGATATGCAAAGACCAGTTTAATTTATCATCGATAATAATGCCGAGGAATTTAGTGGAGGTAACATGTTTAATCTACAAGCCGTTAACGCTAGGTTGAATGCTATAAGATTTATTCTTATTTTTGAACAGAACAGCATAAAATTTTTTTATGTTTTTTCGATGTTTAAGGACAGTTTATTGGCTCGAAACCATATGTCAACATTTGTCAACTCCCTATTGATGTTAATAATTAATTCGTTAAGATTTTTGCCAGAGACAAACACATTTGTAGAAGAATGTAAGCATCGATGAGGAATTATGTAAATCGTTAATATAAGTGATAAAAAGTAATGGACCAAGAATAGAACCTTGAGGAACACCACAAGTTACGTCACTAAACATTGGTCTAGAACCATTAAATTCTGTCAACTGTTTACGACCCGCCAAATAACTGGCAAACCAATTCAAGACACAACCTCGCAAACCGTAATAATAAAGTTTCGACAATAGTATCTGAAGATTTCATGAATGTGTCGAAAGCCTTTGACAGATCAAGAAACACACCAATGGTGAACTCATCCCGCTCCAGAGCGTCGGCGATTTTGGAATAAAGTAACAGCAGAGGCGTAAATGTTGAGTGACTTTTTCGAAATCCGAATTGTTTTTTATTAAGAAGACTATGCCTTGACAAGAAACTTTCATTTCGACGATATACGGCCGTTTCGAAAATTTAAAAAAAATATGGCAGAATTGAAATGGGTATAAAATTGCAGATTTTGTTCAAATCCCCAGATTTATGCAGAGGAATCACTTTGGCCACTTTAAACTCCTCCGGTAGTCGTCCCGTCGAATCGTCACAACATTAAATGTCTTCTGTTATTAAAATTGTTAAAGATCTTTCCGTTAATTGTCCTTGCTTCAAATGTTAATCATTTTAATTTGATCGACTTATTTAATTAAATCTATTTAAATTTATTTAAATCACATCAAATATGATAATAATAATATCATAATAATGCAGAAACCAATTCAATAGTTCTATTGAAATCCAAAAACCCTTTTGGTCCACCCAAACATCTCACAAGTCATTGCACAAACCTTGTTGGGCATCGTTGTTAACTCTTTTCTCTTCTGAATAGAAGTTTCTAACTTTCCAAGATCCAGGATTTCCTCATCCTGTTTCAAGAATAAATCGTAACAAAAGTATCCATTTCTATCTCAGTCAATAAAAGTATAACCGACTTCAACTACACTTTCTGGTTCCATGTACGGCTGCTTCACGGATTGTGGATCGTCCAAATAACTGAGGACGGATGGTCCACTGAAACACAAAGTGGATTTAGCGATAAATGAAGACATGAACCCTGCAAAACAAACTTTCTTAGTTGATGCTTACTCGTACCACGGGCACACCTTCTTGTTCGTTTCTTTCATGTTCACACCTGTCAAACCAGATACAGGTATAAAGTAAAAGTCAGTCACCGGATTGAAACCAATTGCTTTCAAGAAATTCGTCGCTTTGATTTTAATTTCATTAAATCTGAAATTAGAAAAATTGGTTGTCAAAAATTGTTAAATCAATTTCAGAGATATCAATATCATTTTTAATATGTAAATCGAGGTTATTTTATCGGCTAATATAATAAATGATGAAAATACCTGCCAAAGTCCCATTCTGCAGTAGGATGATCCATCATGGTGACAAGGATTAGCAGCTTTTGCAAACCATCCTTTTTAAGGTTCCAAATTTTTTCCCTGCTGGATGTATTGTCATAGAATCCCTTTCTGAATTGGCCTGCCTTGGCTGAAATCACCTTAAATAAGAAATAATGAACTAAATAAATAAATGGACTAAACAAGCCTTTACCTATATTATATATCAAACATCTAATGATAGGAACATTGAAGCAACAATAAATTTTTAAAAATTTCTAATCAAGGATTAGAGAGCTTGGAACCCTTAAGAATGTATGATCATTATTAGAAATTAATCTTTTATTAGAAATATATAATAACTTTCAACGAAAGCTAGTTAATTTAGTGTATACACTATATATATATATTATATATATTTACATTGTGTAATTCACACTCACCCATATCGCCACAGAATACCTTGGTAAAGATTCTGGTTGAGTACCCCAGCTGATGCAGTATCTCTTGGACTCTGTGTTGATGTAGGCAGTGCCTGCATTTTTAGAGTCCTTCGGGCTCAATCTATTATGAAGGGGGCTATCCTTCAAAGCCCATGCCAGAAACCTCAGGAAATAATTTAGATGATTAAGACAATATTTAATTATAAAGATGCATCTGCAAGATTTAACAATTTTGAATCGAAGTTGTCAAGTGAAATGGATTTGACTAATGGTCAATTATGGTCCAAACATTAATAAAAGCCATAATAATAAAATAAAGATTAAAAATCAATAATAAATATCAGCTTTACCAGCTTTCTTTAGCAGAGCTGGGGCGATTCTTCTCATAATCCTCCAAGGTCTTCTTTTCCGACAAGTATCTGTCAAACAATTGGGAGCATTAGGCTCCGTTCATACGGTTGTACAACCCATCACAGCCATCATCATCATCATCGTCGTCGTCGGCATCACCATCACAGTCCAACCTATTTTCCTGCAGTCTCTAGAATACATTTCAATGTGCCAAAATACTTACGATGCTTGAGAAATTATGGTGGACTTTCCAGAATCTACAATCGAATAAATGAGTGCTGATGATATTCTAAACAAGTTGTAGTATTAATGATTATTCTAATTTATATAAATGCTAAATATCGACCTTTTAATATTCACACACGCATAGACTTTGCTTAATACATGTATTAAAAAAATAAACAAATTAACATATTTGGATGTGTATGTAAATACAAATGTAACAAAATTGTTATAAACATTACATTTCCATACAATGTCAAGCGGAATGTTCAAAACTTACTATCGGCACCAATGATGACCAGTGGCATTTCTTCGGCCATATCTCAACAGATGGATTACTACAGCATCAACTAATTAATTAACAGAAAGAAATTATAATGTGGTGAATAAATTGACAGATAACAAGTTAAAGAGAATTATAAAAATTAAGATAAAATTTATCCGACCTCTTGAGTATCAGTCCTCAAACATGTGTTTTTAATAGTAATAGATCATTGTGCAACTAAAAGAATTTGATATTTGTGAACAAATTCATTTTTGTTTTAAATTATTTTCTTTTAAAACGATTTTAAATTCTCGAATTACATAAATATCATGAATATCGTGAATTAAGTATCATGAATTGTACTCGTAAAATTAAACAAAAGTGAATTAGAATCATGCTTAAAATCTAAAGAATGAGCAACAAATTCACATTAAACGGCTAAAAAAAATGGCGAAAAACAAGATTCTATGTAGCAGAAATTTCATTTATTCATCAAAAACAGTTTTATAACTATATTTAACGAATAAAACCGTGGTCGCGAATTTCATAAGCTGCTACTGCATTATAAACCGTTTCACTGTGAAAAAAAATTCAACTCTATTTGATCGAAAATAGTTAAAACAATTTTATTTAAACGTTTATTTAAGGATTTATAACCTTCCAGATATAAAATGAGTTTTAGAAGTTCAATGTTTTTTGTACGAGTGGTCAGCTTATTCTCCCGCCCATTCTATTCCCATTCATATGATATCATATCTTTACCATCGACTCTTTTTTTTTTTGCATCGCAATTACTGACTTCACTTTAAAGAAAAAATCCAGCAAAATGAAATCTTGTACGATGGAAATTATAATAATGGTTACCAATAATGGTTATCAATAATGGTTACCAATAATGGTTATCATTAATGGTTATCAATAATGATTGCCAATGACCAACGGAAAAATTATCAAAGCAGGATTACAGGGTCAAATGGTGAAACACAGTTTATTTAGCAAAATAGTCTGACATTCTTTAGACTCTCATAAAGGTAAGAGACACCAAAGCGTTTACATTTCACATTTCAGTTTCTTTACTCAATAACTCGAGGAACCTTCCCCATGGCAATTGTTTGAGCTGCAAGTACGTTATAAAGAATCATTATAAAGTGCATCAGAATTCACTTAAGCAAATTCAAATTGGATTTCTCAGTTGTTAAAATAGAATAATAATAATTAATAATTTGCATTGGCAGTTTGTAATGCTTTTGGCTAAAAATTGTACCTTAGAAATAGAAATAGTCATTACTTACTCTCTTTCCTCAGTACAAATCTACCCATCTGTGGAAAGTCGTTGAATGTCTCGATACAAATGGCGCTTCCAACGCTCAGCCTAACAACGGCATTCTGACCCTGCCTGAGGAATATAACTGCAGACCTCTTGTTGGTATTTTTATCGACCAGCAGAATATTATCCTGACAGGGTAAACACAAAAATTTAAGAAATAAATCCAAAACAAATAGCCACGCTAAGTGAGATTTAATTACATACTGTGAATTCGACGTTCCCACTAAAGTTGTGAAGGTGAAGCTCAGCTTGAAAGCCTGCACAGACGATGGACTTGCACTCTAATAGGACAATCTGCAAAGAGGTCAGAAAGGTCAATGAAATTATGTAGAGCTCCACAGCTTGTGAAGCTAATGTTATTAACTCATTATTCATATTAACATTATAATGTTAACTTATATAATTAAAAAAATATATGAAAACCACGTGGTGCAAAGGCTATATTAAATGTCACTATTATTTACAATTTAAACGCATGTTAATTACGAGCCTATTAATGAAATCATTATTATTACATATTAATATCAGAAATTAAACCGCTAAAAGTAGAAATTCGCACCTGTGCTTCAAAGACTTTAGCAACCTGGCACAAATTGTCTGGAGAGCACAACACGAAGCCATGTGTAATATCCTGTTGTAATATAGTAGTAGTCATGTAAAATATTTAAATTAACCTAACAAGAATATTTAACGTAATAAACTAAGATCATATTGATCAATAATATTTAACAAGAATATTTAATGTCACAAACTAAGATCATATTGATCAATAATTATAGAAGAAAACCACTTCTCACCACTTCTTCAGCATGTTTTATCTTCAATTTGACGTTCTCACCGGAGAAGACCTTATCTTTCTCTTCCTCATCCGACCAGATCGTTAGCACTTCTACTGGACTCTGGATTTATAATTAGAAATTTTGTTGGAAATGACAATAATACCAAGTCAACAAATTAAGCTAAATTTTCAAGTTCCACAACTCTCAATAACAAACCCTGTTTGGCATCAGCGTTAATACTTGTCCCTTCTGGATCGAGCCTGATTCCAGTTTTCCAAGAGCAAAGGTTCCCATATCCTGTTTGATGGATGAATTATTATTATTACTATTGACTGCTAGGAAAATATTATTATTATAAAATAAATATAATTAAACTGACCTTGGCAACACTTTCAACTGGAAGTCTAACTGGACCATTAATGGCTCTGCTGATGGCAGGCATGCTGTCCAAGTAGTCGATCAAGGATGGACCACTATGACATAAAAATTAGTAATATTCATATTCCAATTTAAAACAAGAAGAATAATTAGTATTACAGGATACTCACTCATACCACGGGCACATCTCAGTGTTTGTCTCTTTCAGGTTTATACCTGTCAGACCTGATACAGGTATGTAATAGATATCGGTATTAGGATTAAAACCACATTTTCTCAGGTAAGGAGTCAGTCTGTTCTTAATCGAGTTGAACCTGAAGAAAGAAAAATACAGAAAAATCAATTTAATGTGAATTGGTCTTATTGAAACAAACTGGATATTTCATTACGAGATTGTAAAGTAAAATGTAAATTAGTAGAAAAAATGTGAACAAGTCTGTTTATTATATGAGGTACCTGGCTTCATCCCATTCCACTGTCGGGTCGTCCATCTTGTTGACAACCACGATCAGACGTCTGACTCCGGCTGTCTTCACCAACATGGAGTGCTCCTTGGTCTGACCTCTCTCAAACCCCGTCTCGAATTCACCCTTTCTGGCTGAAATTACCTGGAACAAATATGATCTTTACTGCCTTACTTGTTTATGAGTTAGAGTTAGTAATACCAATCAGCATTACTAATAAAAATTAATTGGCTAATATTAAAAACAAAACAAATCTAGTTATTAAATAATTTATGAGTAGTAACTTGTAATTAAAAAAAGAAGAAGAATATTTAATGGTTAAAGAAGATGCCAACCAAAACCGCAACATCGGCCTGCGTAGCACCTCCGACCATTTTTGGCACGAAGCTCTTATGACCGGGAGCGTCTAGAATGGTGAAATGTTTGTTTTTTGTCTCGAAATGTGCTCTGCCAACATCCCTAGTCTTTCCCTTGTCCCTCTCATCTTCGTCTGTGTCCAGAGCCCAGGCGAGGTACCTTTTGGATTGAAGTTGGTCAATAGGTTTTGATAGGTTCGAAGAGGTTATGAAATCGTAATTATAACGTAATATTTTTTTAAAAATTATAAAGTGTTAATTAGAATTCAATTTATATTATATTTGACTAAATATCACATTTACTTTGTTAAGATTTTTTCAAAAATAAAACTCATTAAGGCCTTATTCTGAATAAGCTAATTATGATTTCGCCATTACCAGCTCTCCCTGTTCTTCTCTTTGGCCTCCTTTTCATACCTCTCCAGGGTTCTTTTATCCACCATGCCTGTCAGGACCCTGTCAGGTATAGTACAGGCGATAATTAGGGTCATTGTACTTTACAAATTTAGTTTTTCTTTTGTTAAACTAAATTTGATTTAAAATAATATTTAAACTAAATTTAATAACTAATTATTTATTAAATGATGCACTATTTTTAATCACTAATATACTCACATTAAGTGACCTCCAATAGTTGACTTGCCGGCATCTGCATAAATATAAAAACAAAATATTTTTAATTTTTATTGACAAAAAAGATCAATTAGACATCATCTAGCATCAATGCAATCGAGCACAGCTTCTGTAACAATTGAGGCAAGCATCAAATGGTATCGATCCACGGGAAATACTAAATATTTATAAACGTCTTTAAACATTATTTATAACTTGAAGAAAACAAACAAACTGGTTAAACTGATCAACGTGACCAATGAAGACGATGCTAAGGTGTTCTTTGGCATTTTGTGCAGGATGACCTTGATCGGTGCCGGGTTGTTTGTGGGTAACGCTCGACATGTCTGAAGAAATGATCAAACATTCGTCATGTTTTGCGAACTTAGAAATGCTATTGTTTGATAATAACATAATAACGAATTATGCAAAACAAGCATTCTTATTAAAACAATTCAAATTTCCCATCACCTGCTGTGAAATTCGCGGCTAAGATTTAAATATACGCCTTCTGAAATCCGTCAACTACGAGTAACGCTAAAACGGATAAAATCTAAAAGATTGTTAATGAGTTTTAGTTTCAGTTATAATTTTGTTTTTTTAAATTGGTTTTTGCAATTTTAAAATACTTTATTCCGCTTATTTCATCTATCAAAAGTTACTTCAATAGTTTCGTGAGACGACGACAAGACATTGAAGCGTTAAACCCGATTAAAATCAACAAATAGTAGAAGCGAGGATAATTCTCTTTTTAAGAAGTGAGTTTAATAAATAATATTATGTTAAATCAAACCACGCCTTAGAACAGAGATGACTCATATGACACTTATGAAGTCATAAACAACATCAGGCTGTTTAACTTGAGATTCAGTGTTGGGCTTGTATTTCATTTTCATATTCTTAGCGCATTTTCAGATGAGCATATTGTTAACCATTTATGCAGTGCTCCTTCCCAATGACGCTTTGTAGGAGTGCAAGCTGGATTGCAAGCGCAGTTACGAATGTCGCCATTACTTCCGCACATTTACCAAACAGAAAAATAAAACTTCCCAAAAGCTTTTTAGTCTCATGTACAAGAAAATTCAAACAAAATTATCAATTGAGACTGCTTTAAGCATTTAATAGCTGGGACTTGAAACGCTGACCACCTCATCATGTCCTGAATTAGATGGCTATTACTCCACTGACTCGTTAACAAAAGTTGATTTAAAATTTAACCACTAACCAATTCCGGTCTGATTCGTATATGATGATGCACTAAATAAGGCCAGATACGAAAAAAAAAAGACAAACTGTAAGCTATGTAAAAACAATGCACAAATTGTTGTGGTGTTTGGAACTTTGGGTAAAGATTGGAATGCAATGTTTGGGGCAGCATTCTACAAATACATGGCTCCAAATATCTTCAAATAAAACCTCAGAAGACCAGAAAATAAAACTAAATTGAACTATTGATTTCAAGCACTTAAAGACTAGTTAATATTGGCAACAAAGTGACTCCTCCACACGATAAAGGAATCAACAGAAATGTCTCCCTAGTGGAACTGAAGGAGGTAAAGTTTATAAGTGGAGCACCATAAACATCATCAAATAAAATAAGTAACATGATTGTTAACTCATTATTGCACAACAACAACAAAATATCGAAAGCCGACAGTAATCAATCCAATTTGAGATGACTCTCTTCCAACCAATTCATGTTCATGAGAACACTGAAATTATTTTCTATTCCATGTTTGGTCTTAGGTTATATTCAACTATACATATGAAAATTAAATATAACAATTCTGGTTTAAACCTTGAAGCCTATTTGACCTCCGTTGGGTATGAATTTCGACCTAAACTAACCTAAACTTTGTCCCTTCCAACGTCACTTAAGTCAACTCGGATAAGCTTAGCTTTGGGGAAAATTTTAGGCATATAGTCGACTGAAGAAATTAAATGTTTCAACGAATGGGAATTTCCAGTGAACCATAACTTTATCGTCTCGAACCCTGCTGTCCAAGAGCATTGAGGACAAAGCATCTTCATCAATCTCAGATCCATAATCCGTTAGATTCGCCACTTGGAGAGGTTTTCCTCTTTCGATTACACAATTCAAAATTAGAATTCCATCGCTATAAAAAAAATACAGACAAAATAGACACGAGTTGGTATTCCGACTCAATGAAATAAATTTTGATATAGGTGTACTTCAGTTAATGCAAACGTTTCCAAAAATCCATTTGTAAGATACCCAAAAATTATCCGAGATTTCGAAAAAATATAATGACCGGAAATTCCGATAACGTCCTTTGTTTATGTTAAAGAAAAGCATTCATGCACTTGCCAACGACATCACCTCTTAAAATGTCTTTGGTTGATACTAAATAAGTCTATAAACTAGAGAAAGGTCTTTAAATAATGTCTATAAAATGTAAAATATTGCAAACTTCAAGTGAACACATACATTCCTACAATTAGCTTCATTAAACTCATATTCCAGTTATTGATAACTGAATGTGTCTAATAAATACACGTGGTATATGAGCAATGGACCACAAATAAATGTGATTCAAGTCACTTCCATGGTTTGGCTGGGCTCCCCTAACAAGTAGTTGGAATAAATCTTGGGAACCAGATATAACAAATAAAGCGAGGCCATCCGACCCACTGCTCATCGATCCCTTTCACCAAAACCAGCTCAACCCTTCGAAAAGGATGCGATCAACCTAGACATGCATGCCACCTCCTCCATTTTCAGTCAACCAAACACTAAGTCCGTCACACCTCAGTAAAAGTGAAAGCCACATATACGAGCATCGCATTTATTTACTCCACGTGAACATTCCCAGCAAAATCAAAACTCGTGAATTGGAAATTATAATCCAGACAACTAGTGATCAACAGACAAATTAACGAGGCAGGATTTCCAATCGAAGCAAATGAAAGGTCTTCCATTTATTTAGCAAGAATCTGACGCTCATTTGACGTACAAATGTCGATGAGAGGCATCCAATCTACGGACAGGAATTTTAGATCTCTTCAGGCCACGACTTTCAAGACCTTTCCTATGGCAATCGTGTGACCTGGAATGACGAGGATCGAAAAATTTAAAAGTGAACTTTGAATTTAATGTTTGTTTTGAGAATATGTACTCACAAATAGCAAATGAAAATCTACTACTAACAACAGTAAACAACATTGAAAGCAACCAGTAACAACAATTGCCTCAAAAAAGTTTCTCTATGAACTACGACAAATAAGAATGAAGTCGGACTTACAATCATCCCTCAGTGTGAATCTACCCATCTGTGGGAAATCCTTGAAGGGCTCGAGGCAGATCATTCCTCCCAGAACTTCCAACCGGACGATGGCAATCTGATCCTGCTTGATGAACCTTGGTCTTATTGTGGATTTTTCATTGGTCTTTTTGTCAATCAGACAAATCAAGGCCTGCAGAGAATTAAAGATGTTGTTGAAGCATCTGACTCAATAACAATACAATAATAACAACAATATTAACAGCTTAATAATAACAACATTGAATATACAATTTAACCAATCACCTAAAATGGTAACTTAAATAGTAATGAGCACAAAATCGCTTGATTTAATTAGATGCAATGTTTCTGAGTTGAAAATAACTTCAACATAAGAGGACAACAGGATGGCTCACAACACACCTTGATGTTCACAGTTTCATTGCAGGTGTGAAGATGCATGTTGGCATTGTAACCTGCACAGATGATGGACTTGTGTTCTAAAATGACAACCTGCACAAAAAACACAAACCATTAAAAGACTGAAAACCCTGAAAACAGAAAATTCGCATCACTTCGCAAGCTTTGCAACGAAGGATGTGATTAAAGAATGTTCTCAATAATTGATCACTCAATAATAAATAATTTTTATTGCACTAAAAGCATTTGTCCCGATTGTCAGACAACGATACAATTTCTTATTGGTTTCATTCAATAACAACAAAATGGAAATTTCAAACTGAAACCTGAGCATCAAAAACTTTGGCAACGTGGCACAAATTGTCTGGAGAGCATAGAATGAATCCGGGTGAAACATCCTGAAATGAACATATACAACAACACGATCAGTATCAATCGATAGTCAAATTAACGGCTAAAATCAATCTGCTCGGTCAATTTACTGACCTCCTCCTCGACATTTTTTAACTTTATTTTGACATTCTCGCCAGGGTAGACCTTCTCGGTCTCGTCGTCGTCGGACCAGATCATCATGACCTCCACTGAACACTGCCGTCGAAAAAACATCCAACTTGAAGTAACAAACACGCACCAGCGAAACGGGCAATCGAGCTGCAGCTGCTTAATTAATCTGCTTACCAAATCCTGACGTAATTTTAGCCAATTCATCCTTATTTCTAGAAATACCGACAAATCAAAATGTTCGGAACTCGTCCGAACGCACGAACCTTGTTCGGCA
Organism: Hirudo medicinalis; assembly: GCA_011800805.1. Lineage (NCBI taxonomy): Eukaryota > Metazoa > Annelida > Clitellata > Hirudinida > Hirudinidae > Hirudo > Hirudo medicinalis. Next base: position 103,233 of record MPNW01000374.1, read on the forward strand.
TCATTGTTAATACTTGTCCCTTTTGGATGGAGCCCGACTCTAGCTTTCCGAGCACAATGGTACCCATGTCCTGGTTGAGATCAGAGGCATTACAATGTTACTCATGAACAATTCAACCATCGGGTAAGGGCTGGTAAAAGTGAGAACACGACTCACCTTGAAGCCATTGACGATCGGAAGCCTGACCGGCCCCTCGCTCATTCGGTTAATGGCAGGCATGTCGTCGAGATAATTGATCAAAGATGGACCCCTGTGGTTAGAGACGTAAAATTATAAACATAAAAATATGTAAATCTTCCATTATCGATTGTGTCTGCACGCATCGAAAGAAGTAATCTGCAACTGGATACTCACTCATACCAGGGGCACACCACCCTGTTCGTTTCTTTCAGGTTTACGCCCGTCAGGCCCGACACGGGTATGTAGTAGATGTCCGTCCTCGGGTTGAAGCCGCATTTCTTCAAGTAAGGCGTCAGTTTGTCTTTAATCTCGTTGAACCTGAGAACGAGAAATACTTTGTAAAACTCAACAAAATGGTGAAATATTGTTTTGCCTAAGGTATCAAAGGCAATAAGTATCAAGATGAGCAACAAGAGAGCACCTGGCAACGTCCCATTCCACGGTCGGGTCGTCCATCTTGTTGACAACGATGATCAGGTGTCGCACACCAGCCGTCTTCACCAACATGGCATGTTCCCTGGTTTGGCCTCCTCTCTCAAATCCTGTCTCAAACTCTCCCTTCCTGGCGGAAATGACCTGGAACGTAAATAACAATTATTTATTGGTCGACTGCCATACTGACTCATGATCAAACTCGTGCCAATTGAAAATTAACTCCAAAAATTTTAGTACTCAACAAAAAAAAAAATTTAAAAACGTAACAAAAAGCATTTATGGTGGTCACCTACCAAGACTGCAATATCAGCCTGAGATGCTCCACCGATCATGTTGGGCACGAAGCCTCTGTGACCAGGGGCATCAAGATGGTGAAGTGCTTGCAGTCCGTCTCAAAGAAAGCCCTGCCGACCTCGACGGTCTTTCCTTTGTCCCTCTCCTCCAAGTTTGTGTCGAGAGCCCAAGACAGGTACCTTTTGAAAAAATACAAATCGTACATTTACGTGCGAAACAGTGAAAATCTGAACACATTCATCACATGGTCGATAAAGTAAAATTGCATTTGTAATTCATAAATTAAATGATAATTAATCATTTGTTATCTCAGACTTACCAGCTCTCCCTGTTCTTCTCCTTGGCCTCCTTCTCATACTTCTCCAATGTCCTCTTGTCGACCATGCCCGTAAGGTACCTGTCCATAACGTCGAGTAGTTAATGACATTAGTCGTTCTTTTGAGGCTTCTCGCAAAATTAGATTTTTACAGAATCATGGTTAATATGTTAATGCACTCACATTATGTGCCCTCCGATGGTAGACTTGCCAGCATCTGTATGGAGAACGAACGAGGAATCAATAAAAAATAGTTTACACAAAAATGTTGCCTTTTACGGTCGATTAAAATTCTAACATGCAATTTATATGCATGTTCGTCATCTGTCGCAAGCAAATATTATTGGACGCACGCACGCATCGCAACCGAGCAAGAAGCAAAAAGGTTTAAGCGCACAAAATTCATCCTGCAGAACACGAGCGACAAGTTTCACCGACCGACGTGACCAATGAAGACAATGTTGAGGTGATCTTTCCTGATGGTCAGTGCATTCTCAGGCTGGACTTGTTTCTTGCTCTTGACGACCTGAGCGACCGGGATTGCAGCGTCGGAATCGCCCTCGTCGTTCACGCTGCCCGACTCAGACGCCTTGTCCGACCAAGTTCCTAATAAGCCAGGAGAGGATTTATTGATTAGAGAAATGCAAAAAGTCTTACAAAATGAAATGGCATTAAGCTACTCGTGCACACTTCTTGCAACCATAAGAAAAGTTGTAAATAGACTTTGTCCTTAGTAAAAGCAAAAATAAACATGTGCTAGTTGCATAAAACTCGATCCACAAGCAATTCACATTGCAAGCCCCACCCAGCCATCGTCTGAACACAATAACTCTGTGCCATTTAAGGTGTTAGGTGTCAATGAAACATTTGCCTAATACAGTTTTTAGGCTGTTTTTAAGTTCATCATCAGCTATAAAAACATGTGAAAAGCATAATTTATTCTTTTTGTAATTTTCAAATTACTACAAAATAATAAACAATTGAAATGAAGATCTCCAAGTTCTATTTACCCCCATCATCGTCATCCATTTTGTCGATGCCATTCTGAGGACTCCCTGATCAAGACATCATTGTAACAAATACACAAACTTGTTATCAGTACAAAATCAATTATAATGTAGCATAAGTAGTTTTGTTGCAGCACACGTCTGGCAGCCCCAACTCCCCTTAGAAATATTTCAAACTCTTTCTGTTCCTTGCTATTGAACACAATAACTAGTCAGTGTGCATCCTCTGTTATCCAGCCATGTTTCACGATTGATAAAACCACATTAGCTCAATTTACATTGCAAAATGTCTAAGCCACTGAACTAGAAGAAACACAATCCATGACATTCCTAATGACAGTGATTGCTCTATAAGCCAGTTGATAAGTTGATACAGTTCAACCATAGATTCAAACAAAAATGCCACCATATTAAGAAATGAGTCATGCTCTAATTACCACGATTGCAAACGTCAAGTTAAAAATATGTCTGCAGACATGGATAATGTCTGAATAAAATTCCCCAGATAAAAACTGGAATATTTTTAGCAATCAATAGTAATATTTCACAAACCTTCTCCAAAGCCTGAAACTTCAGCAGACGTAAGGGGCACTGATTGGGTAACTTCCATCGGGGAACTGTCAACCTCTGACTGAACTAAAATGGTGAACGTAAGGAGTTGCACAGCTAAGTTACTACATCAATTGCACTATTTAGTGTTCTCATAAACAACACACTCAAGATTTAAAAACAAATCAACATCAAATTTACTTATAACTACAGTCTAATACTACAATCAAGTCGTTATAGCCATAATTTCCACTGATCATTAATAGTGGTGCAAGACCATCAATTCCAGACTGATATTTTCATAGCAACGACTCTCCTCATAATAAACAGGTCAATACGTTTCTTAAACAAGTTTTTGTTTATCTACACCCGTCGCGCACACGAAATTTTAAAACACACGAACGGCGTAAATTCAAATGCGCAAAAGGATCGTTGTTCGCTCAAAAACAATTTCATTACCATTAGTAGGCATCTGAATTGTTTCTTCAGCAATTTCTTCGTTCACGGAGTCCATACTCTGGTCTTCTGGGGTCGGCTGAACTGCCTTTGGACCGAAGTTGGGTACGAACTCTTTGGCGAACACGTTTTGACCGGGCGTAACAGCCGGTCGTAGCTTCGTGTCTATTTTTTGGTCCCCAAATGATTCGGTTACCCTGTCAACAGGGTTTTCATCCCACCTATCCGGAGTATCCATTACCAGTTATTTATAAGAGGAAAAAGTCAAAGTACAAGTAAAACTGCAATGTCTCGTCCTATCACGCGCGCGAGCCTTCCTATAACAATACGGTCCTAAAAAAGAAGCTAATGGTAGAAGATAAGTAATCGCGTCGATGGAAAAATATTTTGTCTGACATTTTATCGGCAGTCATAATTATTTTTTTTGCCAGTAATTTTAGTTTGCTATATCATATATTTATATTAAATTAGTTTTACTGGTGATTAACTAGTTGCCATATCAAATCTGGCTGCTTAATTAATTTTACTTTTTAATTTAATGTTATATTGTTCTATATTTAATTTAAAATAAATCTCTACTTAATGTTTGGGCGTATTACCTTTGCAGTCTATAAGGAGATTGTTGTTATTTGTTTGACTGCTGGTCTTTAAATGTCTGCAGAGAATGACAGCAATTAAACACAAACTTCAAAGAGAAGTATTTTTTCCAAACGAAGAAAGATTATTTTCTGTAGTCCATGTAACGAAAGAGGGCAAAAGGAAAAAGGCTTGCTTTCTATGTGCCGCAGGTGACTTAAAATATAAACAGTACGATTACTTATCATGTTACATGATTGTATTTTGAATATATGTTTGCCATTTCAGTTACTATAGAGAAGCCTGTCCAAGTAACACTGTACCAAGTAAAAAAATCAGATAAAGTTGATACCTACAAGAAAAAGCTTTCATGGCCTCTAAGGCAAATCAGATTGTTTGATGCAAAGTTTTCTGATAAGGTTTATTTCTTTTTATGAACGATTCTTTAAATGTAAAGATGGTGTTTTAATGAAATTATCAACTGTTTTTATATGGCAGGATTCATCTGAATTTGACATTCATGCAGACAAACTTTACAAGTGGGTTGCCAGTAGTGTTACAGAAAAAAATGCCTTTATTCATAGCATCTGGAAGGTTTGTACTTTGAAATTAAACTAATAACAGCTGATTGTCTGATTATTATAAATTTGTTTTGGTGACTTTTACAATTCAGTTGTTCTTATATATGAATAATTTTGAAATATTAGTTATTAATAATTATATGATCAATTATAGCTCAGTCATATGTATCTGGTACAAAAGCCAGACTTTGTGAATGTACAACCTGGCCTGCTAGATGGTTAGTGCCTTCTCATTGGCCTTTGACATGTTACCAGCAGTAGTATCATTTTATAAATCACTTTAAATAGTTAATTTAATAATTTCAACCTGAACGATGGACACTTGTGATGCTGTAATTAGTGAGTTACATTTAACCAGGAAATTAATGACTCTCTTTCAACATTCACCATTAGCATCATCATCATCATCATCATCACCATCACCATCATCATCATTATAGTTATCATTATGATCTAAATCATCTCCACCACCATCATCTTCATCAACTTCAATCTCAGAAAGCCTTCTGGTCCATGAGCAAGAAGGTGTCTTGATAAAGTCCACCATGCCCACAGATCAGGGTGGCACAGGTGGGGGAGACTCAGACTGGAGGGCCCTCTCAGAGAAGGAGCAGTCGGATTTGGAGGCCCTCATGTCCCAGTGCGAATATGCCATTAGCAGGGCTGATGTCTTTACTGAGGATCTGTCAAGAGAGCTTTCTCTATTGGATGGGGTGATTTGATTGATCGTTGATTGAATTGTTGGTTGGTGGTGAATGGAATGATTGGTTGACTAATTGATTGATTGGTTGGCAATTTAATATTGGTTAAAATGACACATAAACTTTAAAGGTTATGAGGTTAAACATCATTAAATGTTTTATATTATTCGCAATAAAATAAATATGTTTATTTATGTAGTTATATATAAATATATTTATATTACAAGGCCATTGTATATTATAGATTATTTACCATAATTTATTCAGGAAAACATCCACACCATCATGAGCTCGGAGGAAAAGGTACTGGAGCTGATGGGTTTCCTGGATGATGGAGTAAAGGCAGTGGAGGAGATTGAGAAGAAGTTGCAGGAGTATGAAAGCGTCATAGGGGTGGGTAGCAAGGATACTTTTGGCATTGTGTGTCAATGTGCGTTTGTAAGATTGCAACGGACGCCATTCGCAAGTTGTCACGTAAATTAACCATCGTTGTTGTTATTATTGTCGTTATCATTAGTGTTATTACCATTGTCGTTATGCAATTGCTATTAAATTATAAAGAGCTGTTCAAATGGATATTTGCTAGTGGGTTGAGCTAGACTGGCATTAATATAATGCTCTCAACCTAGATATTATATGTTAATGTTATCTGTTGTTGTTGCCAGAAGTTATGGCCTATAACTGTCACCATCATCATCATCATCATCATCATCATAGTCATTGCCATCATCAGCATCATGACTGTCATAATCAATACATCATCAGAATGCACCACACTGAATTCATTTATTTCCCCTCAAAGCAACATGATAACCCAAAAATCCAAAATCTTGAAAGAAAAAAAAATAGCCCAAGCAAATACTTCAAATGACTCAATGGAGAGGACTCTTGATCAGTTTGATCAGGAGTTTTATTGTCGATTCTCATTGTTAGCAATATCTTCGTAGCGGTGCAAATAAATCTTAATCATTCGCACATAAAAAAGGATTTAATAACGATTAAAAGATTTTTTAAGTCTTAAAGTGTTATTCATTAAATTGATACACTTATTTACAACTTAATATACGACTCCACTCGTTTAGAGCGTGAAGTCCCTCATGGACACGATGAAGGACAAGGATGCCCTCATCAGCATCAGGAACAGGAACCACAAGAAACTTCTCGATGAACTCGAAAGCCTCGTCGTGAGTTTTACTAACCAATAATTTAATAACAATTTGTTTGATTGATTAATAAATTAATTAAACCCGATCGGTCGGTCGGTCGGGTTGCGATTGAACAAAGGCAAATTAATCTGATTAATTATTCTGTTTTACTTGGTCGGTCGGTTGGTTGAGCACTAATTGCTTATCGATTCATCAAACGAACGTCTCAACCTTCTGTTAACTTTGACACAAGCAATCCAATTCCTTTTATTAGAAAAAGCTGAGTTTCGATCATCAGCATGCAAAGTCCCTGCTAGACTCGGACCTGACCACTGCCAAAGGAATCCAGGATTGCACTGTTGCCGCCAAAGCGATCCTTAAGTGCCACTCGGCAGAGATCAAACCGGGTGAGTGGTAGCTCTTCGGTGCAAATTTCTATAGTTATTGAAATACTGTCTCGTTATTTTTAACTTTGATATTAATTATTTTAATTAATTTATTTAAATGAAGTAATTTTAAAATATTATTAATTATGATCACTTCAGTAGGTATTGATCATGCCATGTGCATCATTCACTCATCCATTCGACTACCCACCTATCCATCCATTCACTCTTTCGTTCAAGCCTTGTCAAAGATGGTGGCAGTTCAAGATCAGAAGAAGAAGCTGAACCAGCTGAAGAGCTCCTTTGCTAAGAGGCTTTCACATCACCTCAATAACCTCTTCATACACCAGGCAGGTTCAACTTATTATTACATTTACTATTATCGTTGTTGTTTATATCTGAATGTGCATTTACAAAATACTTACCTCACCGACCTTAATCAGGGTAACGAGCTGGGAGGGTTGCAGCTGCCCGTGATGAACTTTCTGAACGAATTGAGGCTACCCTCTCACTCCTCCTGTCACAAGGAGTTGATGCCCTACTGTGACCTCATGTGCTGGCTCAAGGTCGTTGATCCAGAGAGCTTCCTCAAGTTGAAGAATGTATGTCCAGTTTTATTAATTTGTTTTGTATTTTGTATTTAGCCAATTTTTTGAGTGCCTTATGTATCTGAATGGAATACGAAGGCACTTTTTAATCGACCTACCATTTATATAGCGCCCCTACCCAAGGGGAGCTACCTGGCGGTGCAGCCTGGGTTGTGAACACGACACATTATGACCGCATGAATGAACGCAACCCAGTATTTTATTAACTTTACTAACTAATTAGTTACCATCCAAATAATTATTCTACTTATTCTGCCCTCACCTGCTATCAATACCTCTACCCTCAATACCTGCTAATTCAGGTGTATGCCACAAACCTGGGCAAGCTCTTTGACCAGCAAGTGAAGGACTTCATACAGCAGGCCAAGCAGCACCTTTCCAATTACCTGGGCAGTAAGGTCGACCCAAATGCTTCATCCAAGAGAGGTGTGTGATAACTGTGATGTTGATGATGTTGGTGGTTATGATGATGATGACTACGACGATGATGCTGATGGAAGCTTTGATTAAAGATGACATCCTGAAAGACTGATGATGATATTCATGGTGATAATGACATAACTGTTAATTGTAACTATTTGTTATTATTATTGTTATAATTATTATCATCATCATCATCATTATTATTATTATTATTGTGGTTGTTGTTTTCATTATTATCATCATCATCATCATCAATATTATTATTACTAACCTAACTAAATCAACTTAACCAGCCAGCATCATCAGCACTCCTGGCTCCTCCACTTTACCGAGGAAGGTGTCTCGCAACAGCAGCACCTCCAGCCTCAACAAATCGGGAGACACGGGCGGGATCATCGATAGCAGCAGGTTGTTGATTGGATGATTTAAACCTCGAACCATCCATCAGTTGGCATCATTTCTGCTATGTAACATTCATTGTGGGCATCGATTGTTCTAAATTCATTGTACGAATATATAAACCAGCGCACGATAACAAATGCAACATCCATGTGCATGTAAAACGTACTTAAAACTTAAGAAACTGTGAACCCACACGGGCACGACGTATTTTAATACCGAAAAATGCAAACGAAATTGGTATGAATCGGACTGCGAAACACGAATCCAAACTCACAAATCCAATATCGTGCCTCCAAAAGATAAGCTGAAATGTAAACTTAGTGATGTCGTGATCGTCCCTAACGCAGGTTACTGTTGACCCCCACCCTTCGACCTTCAAGGTCAAGTTCTCAGAATGTGGAGTTGGGCGTCAGGGAGGTTGGAGAATATTTTGATCAGGTTGGGAGCCGATGTTTTCCTTTTGTTAAGTTGTGGTCATGTGGTGATGATGACGACTATGATGATGATGATGATGATGATGTCTTGGCTCATTAACATTCACTAATAACAGTATGTAATTAATTAATCAACTTGTTTTACCACAAACTGATTTAGAGTTTCAGTTAATGAATAAATGTTTTAATAAATAATTAAATTAATTAAGTAAATAGGTTAATTAATTGATTAATTAGATAAATAACAGAAACTGCTCTAGAGCAAGTTCTAATTTTAAATGGACTCAATGATTGCAATGACTTTTGCAGGTCACTGCAAGATTTTCGCATCTTCATATCATCACCAAAATCATCTTGTGACTCACATTCATTGATGTTGCAATCACTCATTTCATCACCGGTTGACAATTCAACTGAAACCCCGATCAGTAGTACTATAATTACTTCTTAAATTAAAAGATGACGACAGTTATGATGATGATGATTGGATGTGATGATGAAGATGATGATGAAGATGATGACGATGATACAGGTCTTTGAGAGGGTGATATCGGAGCTGGAGGTTTGGTGCGTGGCCGAGCAAGACTTCTGTGTAAAGTTTTTCAATCTCCTTGACAACGGCTTCCCCGACGATCAAAAACCACAACTTCCAGATTCCGAGGGTCCTTGGGTGCAAAATCAGAAGCCGCCTCGTAGTGGAAGGTCAGGATGATGATAATGATGAGGTCAATTATTATAATGAATCATTTATTATAATGAATCTGAGGTCAGCCACTTACTTGAAGCAGTTGTGCCCAATAAGTGGTTTGAATATTTTTCTATGTGACAACAATTTATTGTTGATTATTTATTGATTTAGGGTTGCGATTATTTTTGTATTTATAGAAAAACATATGAAGCAAATTAAAACTGCATTACTATTACTAAACTATTATATTTATTATTATTATTAAACTATTACTATTATTATTATTGTTATTACTATTATTATCATTATTATTATTATTATCATCGTTATTATCATTATTATTTCACTTACTTCAGTTGATACCACTATCATTAACCTCTATTAATAATTTTAACTGTTAAATATAATAATATAATATTAACATTATTGTATTTACTTACATAACCCTACATCAGATACAAGATCAACGAGAATGTCAGAGGAGTCATGGCCGACCTCTTTGTATCCCTCGAGGCTGAACTCATGGGACTGGAGTCATTTGGAGTTTTACTCAGTTCTTAGTTAGTGTCGTTGTTGTTGTCATCTCACAGTTGCTAATGGTGAAAATGCAAAAGGAGCAAACACCATTTGACCATCCACCTGTCCGTTCATTCATTTGTGCCAGTTGATCATCCAAACTTTTGAATTGAATCTCTAATAATAATAATAACAATAATAATAATAATAATAATAATAATAATTAATAATAATAGTAATAGTAATAGTAATAGTAATAGTTAATTTATAATGCGCCATTTGCATAGCCTCAGAGGTCTCTCCCTTAAATGTCGTCAAGCATGACAATAATCATTATTATTCTTAATAATTAGAACATTGAGTGTCCTACTCCTGCTCAAGTGAATACAAATAAATAAATTTAAAAAAAAATTATTTCGTGTAATTACTGAGAATAACAGCAATCAATAAGTGTAATGATAATAATTAATAGTAATTAAAATAGAAATAAATAAAAGCTGGAAATTAAATGGGAAGTAGAATTGATAGAAGTGAAATGAAATTGACACAGCAACATTCTGCACATGTTTGTACGAATGGGAGACCACGTCATGTCCGCAGAGGACGCGGGCTCCTTCCTCAGCAAGGCCTTTGCCAACTGCCTCATACAAATCAAGAGGGACTTTGACAAGTTCGTGGTGAGTTTTTCAGCCATTAAAAGAAAATTGTTTTGTATATTTGATGCACAAAATGAACGACGAGCAATATTTTCTCGTTATCGTGGATTTTGAATTTGGTTGAAAATAAGTAAATTATATGTTTGGACATGTTTTGCTCATCGACATGTTTAGACTGCACATCTGTGAATGAGCCATCTCACGTGGAAATTTACGTCAGTGTTGTTAAATCATTATCGACTCTCATTTCTTCGCTTTAATCAATTAATTTCAAATAATCGAATATTAGATTATAAAGAAAGGAATGGTTCAATTTATTCAGTGTCATGAATTATCATGAAATGTTCTTAACCAGTTATAAAGCAACCCTTCTTAAACATGCAGTAGGGCATTGCAAGCTGGGTTGAGAACATTATAGTATGATTGTTGCTTTACCATCTCATGCAGGAATGCATCCAAATATGCCAGCTTGCCATGTTATAAGTATAATGATGGTGATGATGATGATGATGATGATTATTCATAAATTATGCTAATGATTTATTAATGCTAAAGATTGATTATAACTACCAATCAAGGACTCACAAATTCAAGTCATGAAGGATTTCAAGACGAACAAGAAGGCCAAAGTTGGAATTATTCCTTTCGTGCACTCATTTGAGGTCGGACACTTGTTGAACTTTTGACCTTTTAGCAGCAAAATAATTGCATTGTTACTTATTCATGCCAATGCTAAAATTAAGGAATATTTGATCTGAGAAGGAATCATGCTATTGTTAAATGAATTATTCAAAAACTGCTCATACGAATATTTGCATAGTAATGACTATGTTAAAGATAAAACATTAATAGTTAATAATGTAATAACAATGGCAGTCTCAATGCAGGACTTTGCCCGCCACTCGGAGAGGATCTTCAAGGACAGGAGCAGAAGGAAGGACCTCGATGTGTCCTACTCCAAGTTGATGGATTCGTTGTTCGATGAGATCGCCAGAGTGGCAGGGGATAGCCAGAAGACTCCAATAGAGGTCGTCCATTTTGGTGGGTTTTCTTAGATTTGATTTGATTTGATATGATTCATTGGATAAAATGATAACATTGTCTGAAATAATAAGACAAGGAAGACAATAACACGTCAAAAGATAAAACGTGTCAAATGTCCGCCAGTGGATCGGTGGACTGTAAATCGAACTATTGTAGACTTTTATTTGTCCAAAAGTTCTGAATTGTTGAAAAATTAAAGTGAAATGCTAAATTGTCATGAAATGCTATTTGCCATTTTCGCTTTTTTTTCATTTATAAATGTTTTCAATTGATGTCGTTTAAGGGCGACGACCCCAATTGTACTCGTTGAACTCATCTTTGAACCTTTCCTTTTTCAGAGAACTACCACAGATTGTTTGGTGAGCTGTCATCCACTTTATCATTTGGATTTCAAAATTTATTTCTATGTTTTATTTTTAATAATAAAAATATTCTTTTCTAAATTTCTCATCATTTATTGAACATTTATTACTCATTATATTTAAAACTTATTACATTCATTACTTTTTATTTATTATTTTTATTTATTTTTATTTATTATTTTATCATATTTATTAGTTGTTGTTTCGCAACGGAATTTTAACAACTGGAATCTTAAAATCATCCAATACCAGTCAGATTGATACAATCAGCGATTATTATTTCTAAAAACTTTTTTATTGATGAATATTTTCAATCAGTTGAAAGTTAATTTCAATCCTTTTGTCAGCCGTCCTGTCGGAGTTGAAGATCTCGAGTCTGGAGAATAAGAAGAGGGAAGTGAAGAAGAAGTACCAGGATTGGCTGCAGAGCTACATGGTTACCTACCTCGGACAACCACTTGAAAAAGTTCAGGTTTGCAATGGTGATGATGATGATGACGATGATGATTGTAGTGATTGCAATGGCTGTTTGGTTGATCTTAGGTTTGATTGATGTCAACAAAAATGAATTCAATCGAATGAATGCATTTAGAATGCATTCACTTAATCAACATTTGTGACTAACTGCATTGGTGAATGCGATCGTAAATTGTAACCAGTCCTTCCGTCCGATAATGTTTACTGCCACTCATTCGCTCGGCCACTCATCTGCATCACGTTGTAGTTGTTCTTCCTTGGAGTGGAGACAAAAGTTTCATCCGGAATGAGACTGGAAGATGTGGGTTATCAAGTTCAGTTCAGCAAGCAGGAGCTCAAGAAGATAATCAAGGAATACTCAGGGAAAGAGGTCATCATTCTATTTTACTTCATTTTTTTTAAAGCCTATCACATCATTGCCCTGCTTTGGATAGCAATTTGAAATGTTTTTGCATAATTTAATACTAATAACATAATATAATATAATTAATAATATAATATAATAATATAATACTGTGAGTTAAACATGAATTTTAAGGCATAAGAATTGTTTGATTTTTAAACAATTAATTTGAATCAATCAATTACATTTTAATTCTGCAGGGATTATCTCGGGTTAATTATTATTATTAATTATGTTAACACAGGTTAAGAAAGGCCTGGAGCTGCTCTACAAAAAAGTTGATAAACATCTTTGTGAAGAGGAGAGCCTGCTCCAAGTAATGTTTTAGATTGAATATTAAGAAGTAATAATTATAATTTATTATTTATTATTTATTTCACGATTAGTTAAGATGATGATGATGACAATTATGACATGTTAAAATATTATTTTGGCTCCTCTAATTTATAAAGAAATTAAAAAACATTTTCTTTTTCCAGGTTGTTTGGCATTTCATGCAAGACGAGTTCATAAAGCAGTATAAATACTATGAGCAGATGATTGCCAAGTGCTACCCCGACTCAGGCATATCCTTCGAGTTCACCATCGAAGACCTCCTCGGCTACTTCTCGGACATCGCACAATCGCATTGAAAACGTCGCCTCTCCTCTGGGGGTTTCTCACTCCTCCATGGCAAACACCATCTGTTTGTGACTAGTCACTATGATTCCCTTTCAATTGTCATTGTACTTTTACCTTTGTAGACCTGTGTCGTCAATTCCAAATCTTGCTACTTCTAAGCAACGCTTCTATTCATTTTAACGTTTCTCTAAGCCCTAACAAATGCTTGCAATGCCTATTTCTTTCATTTTTGCTTGCATGTGCGAGTTTTAGCCACATTAATCACATTAGCCCTATTAACCCTCAGCAACCTCCACTCTCTATTGGCTCTATTGAAGTCCAAATCTTACCAACGCTTGCATCTAGTCGACTCTCTCACTTCTAGTATGGCCTGGCCAGTTCCCTATTGGACGAGATCCAACGGATCTGAAGAACGCTGAGATGCTGTCGATGTTATTTGACAATATAATTTATGATTTTACTCTGACAATGAGATTCCAACAGTTTGTGAATTGCTGCATCAAATTGATGGAACAAGCATAAATTCGTAAACATAATAGTCTACCAATCGAATAGTGGATGCAGTCAGTAGACACATAGAATATACATAGCTACTCAGGCCGAAAAAACTAGGCAGATATCAGAGTTTAAACAAGTCTAAAAATGTACTTTGTATCCTTTTAAAAATTTTATCTTACATGGGAAACGAACCTGCCCTTGAAAACACAAACAGCAAAATAAGGTTTTATTTTTTTGTGAAATGATATTGTGAGGATGTCGAGCTTGGCAATGGCTAAATAGTTATAGAAAACCTATTTTTACAAAGATTCGTACTGTCTTGAAAACTGCCCTCCTTAGCCGGAGTTGTCCCAGTCTAAAGTGGCCTTCAAGTTACAATGGAACATATAATCTAATATATAGCCGCTCTAGTAATATTCGGAGTCGTTATCATTAGCAATAACTTGTCTCCAAGATTGATGGCTTTAAGTTTCTTGAAGTGATTTGACGTTGAAAATGTGTTGACAACAAAGAGCAACGAATTAAAATGTAAATGTAGTTCATTTATGTAGCGCCACATGCATAACGTCAGAGGCGCTTCTTGTTAACTATTTACACAGCGCTCCTTCCCAAGGGCGCTTGCGGCAGTGCAGGCTGGGTTTCGAACACGACATATTACGACTGTTGCCATTACCGCCGTATGCAGGAACGCAAACCATTTGGCCAACCTGCATGCAAAAACTGACATTTTATCTTTAAAATGCTGAAGCGTGAATGCCAATCAGTTTAGTCCAAATCATCTTAGTTATGCAACGGACTTTAATCAAATAAATAAATAATGCCAATCAGTCGTGAGAGTGGTTTTAAAATTATATATAATTGCTACAATTAATTATGTTAGTGTCTTTATCTTTTGTTTATTAACAATTAATTTGCTATTGTGAAATAAAATTGAGAATTTTACATTTTCCAAATCGGTGTGTCAAATTTACTTTTCTTTCACGGTATTTATATCTAGATGATATAATGTCTTCAACGGTGAAGCTGACAGGTAAGTTTATTTATTCAAGCTAATTATTAAATAGATATTTACACAATCCAAAGAAAGTCGTTCTTTTGATCAAATTAATTTAATTAAACAGGCACACCAATTCATATTTTGAAGCCGGACGACGATTATAAGATTGAACTTAATGAAAATGCCCTGAAAAATTTACTTCTGGACAAAAGGGTTCGAAACAGCAAACTGATGATCGTGTCTATCTTTGGCTGGTCCAGGACAGGAAAGTCCTTCCTACTCAATTACTTTCTTAGATACCTCAGCAGATCTGATGTGAGTGATAATCTTACTTAGAATTGCCTGCTCTTATAAGAAAAGCATTTTGGGATTTCTAACATCCCATTAAGAACCTTATACATTGATGTGTATCATATCACTTTTTTGTTACTCATATCCTAATCACAACTTTGTTCATCAATATTCATAAGCATTACTGAAAAGTTTGAAACGCGATTTGTTGAGATTTATAAGGATATTGAGCTTTTTTAAATTGTTGCTTGTTTTTTTTTCCAGAAAAATTGGATGGGTGACCCTAAAGAACCACTCAAAGGCTTTCTTTGGAAATCAGATCTTAATTACTGTGTTTATAAAGTGAGTGAAACTGCATTTATGAATAAATGCATTCTTGTGAGCTGATGGGAAATGTTACTCGCTTTTAGTTTACTTTTTATTGAAATTTTAAAATTTCTTATTTACATCATAATTTGTCTGCCCTTTGTTTGCATCAAGATGTACTTTTACACTTTTCAAAGCTTGTTTTCACTCAATCAAGGATAAATGAACAGCACAGTACGTAACAGTATTTGCTACTTATTTCCTTCCAGGACATGTGGATGAATGGCGACATGCAGTTCGACCGAGGATCTGAAGGTCCCTTTCCACTCTGTACCGGCATCTTTCTCTGGTCTGAACCTTTCTTCATCAACATGCCATCTGGTGAAAGTGTGAGTTTTGCAATGAAAACAAATTCATTTTAAAAGTAGAGGAGCCACTGTTATTGAAAGAGCCAGTTGTTGTTTGTTTCTAAATATAGTGATTTCACACAATAATGACAAATAATAATTTCTAAAATATTAATAATATTAATTTAATTTTCACAATTATTAATAAAGATTTGTTTTCCAGGTATGCATCCTACTCATGGATATTCAAGATGACCTTCCTAGAGGGTCACGTATTCACAGCATTATCCTCTCCCTCATTTCTTTGATCAGTTCGGTCCAAATCTGCAACTCATTTCTTGCATTTGAGAGCCGTGATCTCGAATATCTAATGGTTTCAAATTTTATGAATTTTTTGCCAGGACATCTTTGAATAACGTGATTTAATTAATAACATTTAATAATTAATCAAGTAATTAATGGACATTTATTATAATTTCTTTGCAATAAAAAGCTACCATCCAATACACAATTGGCATATTAGTTAACAAAGTGTTTGAAACATTAGTTGCTCGAGGCAATATTATTTCCAATAGCAATGTGCATGTTAATAGTTATTTATAATAATCATTAACTTAGTATATTTGTTAACAAGTTGATCTATGTGACACGAGTTGTTAAGGACTTTAGCTCAAGTAATGCGTCAATCAATTTCAGACCATTAGCTGCACAGGAAAGAAGATATTGGAAGCCTATAGTCAGGGAACTAACAAAGTTGGTTACTTGAAGACTAGTTGGGATTGTTGTAAATGTTTTATTACTGATGATGATTATTATTATGACTAATGAAACATGTAATTAATATGGTAAGAATTCTCTTGGAAGGTTTATTATTGTCAAAATAATTAATAATAATTATTAATAATAATATTAACATTTTAAGCTTAGGTTGGTTGGGTATATTGTTTGGGTATACTGCTTTTATATCAAGTGTAGATTTTCTCCATATTATTATATTATCTGATGTCTGGAGGTATCGATTAAGGTTTTAGATTTTATAAAAAAAAGTTATATGACTTTGATTAGATTGCAAAGTAACGATGCAAACATAACCAGAACGTACATACTTATATAAACAATTTACAATACACAATAGTATGAACTTACACAATTATAAGCTCATTCCTCTTCTTCCAGTTCTCTGACAAGTACATTAAGCAGTCCTGGAAAGCATTCAAGAACAAACCATTTCAAGTGAGTTGAATATGTTTCACGAGTTAAAAATTGAAATGCGTATGTCAGTTATTAATAATATTAATTGAATTCCAGCATTTGCAAATAGTGGTGCAACACTTTTATCAAGGCAGTCCTAAAAAAGCTTACGGGTATTCGGACGGAATGACTCACGTTAAGGAGACGGTTAGGGTAAGGAATCATTTTCTTGGTGAGAAAAATTGGGCTTTCCTGAGCTTGTTAAATTTTTTGGTAGATTAGATATTTTGATCGATTTTCAGATCCTTTACTTGGTGTTAACCTAACTTTTATTTAGTTTACTAGTAATATGTACCACTTGATTTTCGTAGTTATATTATGTTTATTCAACGTACAATTTGGAGAGTGGCGCATGAGGATCTCATGAGGATATGATTTATTGTTTTAATGTTTAACAAAATAAATGTATTCCTTTTATGTGATTCCAGATGAAAAGAATCAGAAGGGAGACTTGGGATGATATTTGCAGGTCCTACGACAAGATGAAGTGCTACATTATGCCGCCTCCCGGAAGAGACGTTTACGACCAAACATATGATGGGAACGTGTCAGGTGATGAAGTTGTTCTCGGATGTTAATTATGATTGTGATTTTAAAGAAAGCATGCGGGTTTGAGTAATAGTGTTTACAGTTTGCGCACTGAAGTATTTTTGAATTATCTGAAAGTTCTTGCTCCCGAAATGTGATATTATTAACAAGGGATGTGAACGTGTCATTTATTATGATTACCATGGAATTAAGTGGGCACGCATATGTTGGCCGAATGGGATGCGTTCCTGCGAACGGCTGTAATGGCAATGTGTATCGTAATGTGTCGTGTTCGAAACCCAGCCTGAACCGCCGCAACCGCCCTTGGCAGGAGGGCTATATAAAAGAAGCGCCTCTGATGCTATGACTGTGGTACTATATAAAGGAACTACATTTACATTTTACATAAATGAAATTGTTGTTGCATTAAGTGAAAAATTAAAGATTCTGCATCCGTGTTCAAAAACACCTGGAAATCAAATTAAAGACGCTAATTACAAATCTAAGAATTCTATAAATTCTGATTGGCCTATTTATTTGTCATTTCAGGACTTGATCCAGAATTCAAGGAACATCTTAAGTTCTTCACGGAATCTTTGTTTGCTCCTGAGAATGTCGTGATCAAAAGCATTAATGGAAAAGCTGTAACAGGAGAGGAATTGTTGGAGTATATTAAGGTGATCATTAATAGCATCTTAGTGGTGGCTTATTGTTTATTGTTATTAATTATTATTGCTTTGTTTTCATTGCATTATTTGTATTTCAATCATGAATTTGATTAAAATCATGAAGTGATTAAACATTAAACATTGTTTGTTCAATGTTTAGACTTACGTCAAAGCTTTCCAGTTTTGCAATGTTGAAGAAACGTTTGGACGAGGAGATTGTATGACATTTATGAACCATTCTGCTTGATGTCATTTAAATTATGTAATGTTGATTTGACAATTTTCTTTATTGATAAGCCGAGAAGCTTGTACTCAATTTTTACTTTTCTTATGCATTATTATTTTTTGGTCTTACTTTTGTTTATGAGTCATTGTAGGATTATTCTAAATGGAGAAGTCAGAAATGTGAATCTTTTTGGCTTAAATATTTATTGCTCATGAATCTGTTCATCAGGGACAAAATTATGACTGTTGAAGTTTCTGAGTAATTGTTGTAGAATTTAGTATTTGATTTATAATGTTCTTTCTGTTATGGTGTTGCAGTTTGTATTGTACTGGAAATTGCAAGATGATTTAAGCCATGATTTTTTTTTTAAGTTAATCCCCAGCTATTTTATGTTTTGTAAGCATTACAATTAGATCAAAAACTGTTTGCGATAGAATCTTGATGTTTAATACATGTATTTTGATCTAGGTGGAAATAAGCGTGAAACTGGTTTAAGTCTAAGTCATGAAGCTGGCTTTGGCAAAGAAATTTTGAAGCTTTTTGAACCAAAACGGGAAAGTTGCGTAACGTACTTTATATATATGCGGTGAATAGCCCCAATGCCGCCAGATAACAAAACTGAAATCGTTTTTAGAAGTTGATCCGTTTTCCCCAAGTTTTTATACTGCGCTGGACGCTGCGCAATCACATAGGTCATCTTTATCTTTATCTGGCGATATAATCATATAAGCGCATATAATCGGCATATGCAGGGGCTTATTTAGCCCCCATAAAATTTATTGAATGCCAGATGAAGTCCGCAGTCAAGACCGTAGCAAGTGATGCACTCACGGCTCTTGGCTAACACTCATTCCTGAGTGACAAATTTCTGCTCCATGCATGTGCCGCCAAGTCAAACCATTGCTCAGTCTTTATCGTTTATGAAATAATTATAATCGTAATAAATAAAAGTTGTGCACAAAATTGTAAGGCTATTTCCACTAATTTGTAAATTCTTTTTTGAAGTAAGATTTCTATGGTGCGCTGATTTAGCCTTCTTTAAAGTCTTTCTTCCATGAGACCGAGTGGAGTTGTGCACCCGTCCTCAGTATGGATTCGGAAGGTAACTGTCTTACTTTTTGTAATATTCGGCATGAAAGCCGAAAGACGCTCTCTTTCTGTTTCACAAACGTAATTTAATTGTTTTAAGGGCCTCTCGAACTCGCCTCTGTAGAGCTAAACACGATAAAAATCAATTGGAAAAATAGCAATTATTTGTTTGGCACGGGAGACGGTTTGCCTATCTTTGTGATTGCTGTAGTCGGACGATGTCAAATTGGAAAGTCGTTTCTAATGAATTATCTTTTAAAGTCTGCAAAGGAAGGGGGAGAACTGGTAAATATGTTGGATTCATCTGAAATTCTACTTAATAATTGGTATTTTTATTGCTAACTTGCTGTGTAAACTAACTTTGTGTTAGACTTCACTTGATACCAATGAGGATCGACTCACTGGGTTCCTATGGAGAAAATCTGCAAAGCCAGTAACCAGGGGCATTTTAGCTTGGCCCATTTATTATCAATCAAATACAGCAAAAAAAGTAAATGCTATTTAAAAAAAACAACATATGGTAAATTAAAACTGCTTCACCAATTTCTTTTAAGTGGAAGATAGTTCTACTTGATGTTCAAGGAATATCGCATAGTGGTGTGGACCAAAAAATGGATATTTCACTTTTGTCCATGGTTTTCCACATGTCTTCTTTGGTGCTTTTTAATATATCTGGTCAAATAACATC
Organism: Hirudo medicinalis; assembly: GCA_011800805.1. Taxonomy (NCBI): domain Eukaryota; kingdom Metazoa; phylum Annelida; class Clitellata; order Hirudinida; family Hirudinidae; genus Hirudo; species Hirudo medicinalis. Next base: position 123,382 of record MPNW01000374.1, read on the forward strand.
AGATGACCTAAGGATCATCAAAGTATGGCTTTTATTATTGCTAAAATCATGAACATTTGGTCTTATTTTATCCAAAGTAAAACTTTTCGTTTTTGATCAGCAAAGTGCTGATTTTGTAGGATTATCAGAAGAAATTAAAAGCTCAAGCCAAGTAAATATGTGTTTTTGTACTAGTAACACACTTTCAAAGAATAATTAAAATTGATTAATTTATTGAACCAAAATTATTTTAAATTGGGTAACTTAATTGAGTGATATCGAAATAAAATTAAATATTTTAAATAATTTTAAATATTGGTAGCTGTATTTTGTGCTCCGGGATTTCATTTCTCCTGCTCGGCCTTACAATCTCGGAACAAAAGGAGGAGAACGCTACTTGAATGACACATTTTTATCAGTATGTATTCTGAATGAAATGTTTCATTAAATAGTGATGACACCATTTGTAATGATATATTGTTATAATAATAATAATAATGTGTAACACTAGTTATATATGGTTTCTAAATTTATAAGGGTTAATGGTATTAGTGCTGTTGCAGGTCTCAATTTACTTTCAGTCTACGATATTTTAACACAGCTTCATACTCTATTTTATATACCAGACATCCTCCTGCGTGTTGTAGATGTATGCTAGCTATACAAAATTAAATTTACAAGATCTTTACTTCTGAGCAGTAGAAATGACAAAATTACAGTTTTATAGATTTTTTTGTGACAACCAGTTGCTTGATTGGATTTTATTATTGGTTGAGCCCTGGCGGTATTAAAACTTAATTAGTTATTTTGCAAAATATAAATAATTTCTCGATCCAGGTTGATGGTGATTCTGACTCAACCAAAATGCTGAAGTCGGTCAAAAACCTGTTTGAAAAAGTGAAAGGCATTGTTTTCCCCACACCAGGATTTATTTGTTCCTTTAGCGAGCAATACAATGGATGCCTAAAAGGTAGGTAGAGGTTTTAACATTTAATTAATTGAGAATCACTATTATTAGCGTTATATTTTTAACTTTTTAGAATTGACGAGGGACTTCAAGAATATACTTCGCGTGTTAATCAGTGATGTCTTTGATTATGTGGATTCTCTTGATGGTCAAGAGAGGCGGTTCCATGGATTAGCTAAAATCATGGAGGTAACTAGCATTATAAATTCTTATTATTAATAATAATTAATTACATTTTCGAGCGAGTAAGCTGAGGAGTGGTCGATTTGATTTATTCCATATTTTGTGTTAAATGCATGTTAATTTCCTCTACCTTTCATTTTGTCTGAGGGTGAAACTATTTTACTGATTCTAATTTTTGCAGTTGTTTTAATTTATAACCCCTAGGCCGGCGACATGGGTTTGACTGTAATTACTATAGTCCTTGGGTTTTCCCGGGCTGTTTGAGGACTTTATAAAGAGAAAATACTGAGGGTTTTTAAGAGCGACTGTTTTTTTGATGTTAATCTGGGCTCAGTAAAATTAAAAAAAAAGTTAATTTGTATGATGGCTAAAGTATAGAAATAGTATATTTGTATGTCACTTTAAGCTGTCACTGTGCTTGGTTCTCGGTTTAATGCTATCCTGAACAAGAAGGGTTCAAGTGTAGGTTGAGAGCAAATGATGGGGGTAAGGTCATTCCAGATGGCAGGCATAGATGAATTGCAGAGGATGAGGGAAGGTGGTCAGGGATATGGAGGCAGTGAATGATGAGGTTGAGAGATTTCTTGGCTTCTATCGACTTGATGGAAAGCTAGTTGTTGGAATGTATTGCCGACAGGGAGAGCGCTTCATGATGATAGTGTGTTTGTCAAAAGAATCTGTAGCTTTCTGTTGAGGAGAATAGCTTAGTTGTAGGTGTCTAAGTTGCAAGACAGGAATTCACTGGAGAGAGGAGATCCAGATCAATGACGTCCCAGTTGATGCTGCTGAGGGGATGACGATGGTGATGATGATTGACCAGGTTAAGAGTTGTCTGCTGAGATGTTGGATGATGTGAGATAGTGGTCGGAGAATGTCACTTTGTTTATGATTGTATTGAAGAGGAGATCAAGCATGTGGGAATGGTTTGGGGAGGTGATGTGCTGAACAAATCCTTGAAACTCGATTGTTTCCTCCAGAAGGTGATGAATTCTTGTCCCCTTGCACTGAAATCTCCTCAAATGAACGGGATGTTGTTAGATGAAATGAAGTCGGCAAGCTCTTCAAATTCAATGATAAATGAAGACCTAATGGGTGCATTCGGTCAATCGATTGAAACTATGAACGGTGATTTGTGGTTGAATTTGAGTTGGAAACCTTCAAATCCAGAGAAGCTACGATCTATTTCAGATGATTTTATATCCTGGTGATGGATGACTGTGATGCCACCCAGCGCTTGTCCACCCAGCGGTGGAGAAGCCACTACGTTAATGGATTGTGATGAATTAGTCTGGGGCGAGCCTGTTTGTGATGCAGCACATGTTATCCAAATCCCAGTAAGATTAAGATGTCCAGAGCTCTGTCGCATAGGTTGTCCTGGATAAGCGTGGCCTCGTTAACGGCTGAGCTTGCATTTAATAAGCCATGTTTCATAGAGGCTTGGCTTTTGAATTAGAAATTGCATAAAATGGGTGTTTTAATAGTACTCTTGACCCATTGTAATTGTGCAGAAGTTTTCCAAGGATCTGTCTGACTCCAGTTTCCCACAGCCTCAAGATGCTTATAAAGTAATTATCTTTATTATATAAATGTTTTTCATAATAGTAGGATAATTCAATTTTGTATATAAAACTATGCATTAATCAGTTGTGAATTGGAGGATAACCACTGATTATTTATTTGTTTGTTGAACAAAATTTATTGTTGAGTAATCCTTCCTTGTTCCTTTTTTATGAAGTTGGTCACTGAGGCAACGGTTGTACATATTGCAGAAAAAGCCTTTGAAGGCTACAGGATTAACATGGAGAAGGTTAAAATTAGGGTAAAGAGTGAAATCAACTGATACAAAACATAATTTAAATTTATTTCAGGAATTTGGTGTCACTGCTCCAAACGAACCATCAAAAGTCTTCATAAAGAAGCATGAGGAATTCAGAGTGAAGGCTCTGGAGGAGTTTGAGTAAGTAGAAATAATATGTCATCAACTTTTTCTTATCCTTTGTGATAGCTCTCTTATATTAATAAGTGCATCTTTATTTTTGTTTTTGTTGTATTCAGAAATGCCAAAAAGTTAGGAACAACTGATTTCATTAACAAACAAAATAAGATACTGGACAAAAGGATTTCTGAGGCTTCACAGCTATATGATGGCATAAATGAGGTATAAAGTGATATGATCTTTAAAAACATTGCAACACTTATATTGATATTTCTTTTAATCCAGCTCAAGACAATGAGAGCATTTTGTCTCAACTTCTTTTGGAAATTATTTCCACATCTGTTTGGCTCAATCATTATACTCATGAGTTATTTCCTTCTTCATGATCAAGCTGAAGTGATTCTTCCCCCATATGTTGGTTACCTGCTGGGAGTATTGGGGTTTATGTTCCTAATTATTGGCTGCAAAAGGTTATGCGGGAGCAAGGCAAACTGGCCTTTTGATGAAATAAGAAGTTTTTTAGAGAGCAGCTGTGAGTTGAATTAAATTATAAATTAAATTAAATTACTTATTATAAATCAAAATTTAGAGGTTGTTGGTAAGATAAAGTTCTCATAATAACTTAATATGCTTTAATATGGTTCACAGCAAGCAAATTATGGAATGGATTGAAGTTTTGTTCCTCTGTTGGTTAGATTTGTTTTTTGAAGTTGTGACTTTAAAGTTTGCATGAATTTTAGTAGTAATTTCAAGCTTCAAAATTTTATGAGGATCAACTTATACACATAATATAATCATATAATAACTAAATATTAGATTACAAACTGATGCATTTCCTTTCTCTAGTGTCCTGGCCCTACAGGATGTTTTGTCGAAGAAAGAGTCGTAAGTTCTGATGGGCATTTGTTGGAATGTAGTGTTACAGGCATCAATTGTATAATTGTGTTGTTTATAATTACATATGTTGATGCAATGTAATGACTTCAAATGCAATAAACGATATAATAAAATAATTTATAGGTGAAGATATTAAATATTTGTTCATCTCTTAAGGTTCGTTGCTTCCAAAGGACGTCTTCGAAACCTGAAATCACCCTGTTACGCTCAAGTTGTGCTTTTTCCCTCTAGTATTACATGCTTAATTTTTCTGACAGCACATCTACATTTTTACAAGCTGATGGTTAAGAAGTATTTTGTTTGTCTGGCATAGATTTGTCAAAGCAATATATTTGTGACCTTAAGTTCTTGGTTGATGACTAATATGTGTTTTCACTTACTTAACAGTTCAGCAACTCTTTATACAGTATTCAAACATCTTGTGATACATTTTGGTTTTCTAGTGCCTTTATTAAAGTTTAGGTTTCAGTATTTGCGCAGTATCATGCATTTATTTTTCCAAGTGCCTTTCCTGCATTAGGTTTAACAGATCTCAAGGATAAGGCTCAATATGGCTCATTTATTTGTTGAGTTAAGGTATTTCTATTGTTGATACATTCCTAAATTTTTAGCTGGGTTTATTGATCTTTTGTTGTACTAATCATTCTGTTTCCAGTGATTGTTTTTTCCCAGTGATGGCAGTATTAAGTGCATATCATCATTTACCACTAACGTTTATCATTAATCATGGGTCACTTTGTGGTTTTCAAGTGATGCTGTTAGCATTACTTCATTCATTCAATTCAGCTTATTCAATTATCCTTTGTGTGTTCAGCTGTTTTCCAATGATGGTCATTTTTTGTTTACTGGTAAGCCATACCATGTCCATACAATCTGCAATCGAGATTTCTTTTTGTTTTTCAACATCTGCTTCAATATGCAATAAATGAGTTTATTAATAAAAGTCTGTTTGGCAGCATTTAAAAAAAAAGTACTAGGAGCTGTGCAAATTATCTAAAATTGTTCTGGAAACACAAAAATTGCCAGGGCGCACCCTCAGATAGGGCGCTTAATAAACTTTAGAGCGGTAAAAATGCCTTCACATCCTATTTGGATACCCGAGGCATTTAAAATGTCGGCTAAATACATGCCTCCCTTTCTTGAACAACATAATTATTTATTTATTATTAATATTATGTTGAACTTGTAAATTCTTTGTGTGGTTGGTTGACGTGTGCTGTTCTACTTTTGTGGCAGGGCCCCAAACTTGCAACTAACTGATGCTTCCATGGGTCTTTATTTGAAAACAAAACACGACCATTATCCAGGATAACGGCCAAAAATAACATTCCACCAATAAAATTGTGCTAGTCGATATAGTCATTGGACACCTGTGTCCAATGGTCATGTGATCATTTCAGGTCACACACTATGACCTTCCTCATAGAATCAAATGTGTACTTGTTTGCCACAAAGACAGGGCTGGAGTAAAAACCGGTGACATTGAGGATGCCAAGTTGTCGAGCCTGGGAAAAGGTCAACAGTTAAAGTTATATAACCATAACATCAAGTGCCCCTAATCATTTGTACAGAGCTTGTAACCTAAGGTCATGCATGGACAGCGGTATTGTTGCTCAGATGAAGGAACACAACCATAAATTCAACAAAGTATGATGGTTGTGGACTTCAAAATGTTAAGAAGTGCTTATGAATTTATCAATCAACAAGGATTTCTTTTGTCATTTGTCAAATAATGCAAATAATTTGTCAAATAATGCCGAAGATAATAAGAACTTGTATATTCTGCGTTGTGTTGCTAAATTGATAGAGGGATGTAGGAACCGACCTTGTCGAGCAAATCTTGTTCTGGGATTTCCACTTTCTCCACCCTGCCACTGTAGCGGTTCTTAAGGAAAGAGATCTGGTCAGAAACCAGTTGCTTGAGGAAGAACCACAGTAGCTCGTTACTGTCCCTTTTGTAGACCAAGTACTTGGAGAATGTCTAAAATCAGGCAGAAATATTATAAGCAAATTATTATTATTGTTAAAAAAAATAGTTAATTCCTATGACACTATTTGCATTGAGTCAGATATTCTCATTGGCATGTCTTCTTGAAGAGACGAGATTAATCTTCAGTCTTGTTTGTGCTTATGAACCTATTAGAAGAACAAAGTTCAAAGGTCGAACGCACCTTGGTCATGCCCTTCATGACGCTGAACTTCTGGGTGGAAATGAAACTCTCGAGCATCGTCCTGATGGCCATGTTGACATCGTCTTCATTCACGTAGTCCCTCAGGTGAAGCCGAGCATGAGCCTCTGCCATCCTGATTGTTGACTCAATTTGACGGACTGTCGTCGGGATGCTGCCCGTCACCTGGTAACAGAATCCAATAGTG
>MPNW01000374.1:136569-149233 GCA_011800805.1 Hirudo medicinalis
TTGGCCAATTGCATGATGACCTTGATATTGTCGTCTGTGAGATTGGATACTGCCATCTTGTCATCATTCTTTGTGATGTGATTGGCCAAGATGATGGTGGCGAATATGGGAAAGCCATTCGAGGTGTTGAGCGAGCCGTCGTAGTTGTTGTTGTAGATGCCCGTTAGTTCCTAAATATTATTTATGACATTCTATAAATTACAAATAATTTGTTTTTAAAACTTTAATAAATAAGAAAAACAAAGGTCTCATTTAGCTGGAAAATTAACTCGCTCCTCACGATTTCATCTCCTGGTTTGCAGGTGTCCACGAGATCGTCCAATAAGATTGCATCCTTTGAGCGAGGCAACCTACCTGCTGGCACTTTGCCGGGACTTTCTTGAAGCGTAATTCGCTGGTAGTTCTTGTAAAGTGTCTGGTTGGTGGAATAAATATAAAAGATTTGTAGATGGTCCAATTAAAAATGGGCAATGTTAGATCAACATCCAATCAAATGAGGGGCAATCCAACCTGCTCCATGTTGATCTCAAATGGACCTGTCGATTGACACTCGGGGCACGACCCCGGTTTAACCTCATTGTTTTGTGATTGGAAGAAAGGGCCGACCACGAAGGAGCACTTGACGCAATCGTACTTGACCATGCTGAGCTGAGGCAAGACGCCTGTGCAGCTCGTAACCACACCTGTCGTCCTCATCAACAAATTCAGGTGAAGTTGTCTGGTGAATGGATTGAAAATATCATCAGAAACACTGCTAAGTTAATGTTTTTGAATGTCGTCATCACTGCTGTTACTATCATCATCATCAAAACCAACCTCAAAGATCTTATCTCCTCAATCAACGGCAGATTGGAAATTCTCACATGGATTGCTTTAACGATCTGCTCGTACCTCGGATACATGGAAAACACCACATCTTTTGCAGCCTGGTAAAACAAGACACAACTGAAAGTGAGCTCATCCCTATTTTACTCACCACACCATTTGAAACGACGATTCCACGAAATACGGAATAGTTTAAAAACGTAAAATTTGAACGAAAACACGAATGAACTCAAATTCTCAAACTAATGCACCCGTTCGTTAATAATATCAGTCTCGATACAAATTACAACTGCGACGAAAACATCGACATTCGAGCGGCTTTACGCGATAGTCGATCCGCGTAACGAAAACGTCCGACGTGCACGACAACGAGACGACTTAGACCGTCGAAGGACGACCGCAAACTCCGCCATATGACCGCAGAAACTATCTGACCTCGTCGAAGATCTTCAACATCTCGACGGGCGCTTCTGGCAGAAATAAGGCGAGAACATTTTCTGAAGTCGCCAAGAAGTTGTAATCGACGACGAGGCTCTCCTTGTTTGCTGGAAAGATTTACGACCGATTCAACGTTGCATTCACAAATTTGATTACGAACACGATCATGATCATAATCATAATCATAATCAAGATCAAGATTATAATTATGACTGTGGTCGTGATTATGATTACCAACCGACCTTCGACCAGCTGTCTGATCTTCTCCTTGTACAAGTTGTGACCATTTTCATCCACGAAGGTCCTCAGAAAGTTCTTGAACCTGTTGAAGACTTCGGTTCGTGGGGCGACCATGGACACCCACTCGGAGATGCTGTGACCTTTCGTGTTGTCCAGGGCTTCGATGCTCTCGATCATCTGCAATGACAGACATCGACGTTGATGCGAGGAGATGACGACAATGATAACGATGATGGCAGTCGATAAGGAGAGCTAACGATCATATGAAAGTTCAAGACTAAAGACTGACTGGACTGGACTGATACAATATATATTAATAATTATAATTAATCCTTGCAATAATAAATAGATAAACAGAAATTCAACAGCTTTGTGATGGCCTCGACAAAAGCGGTCCTATGCTTCCAAAAATAACCACCCAATGACAACTCACCTCTTCATCTTCATCCATCCCCCCTTCTGCTGCTCTCTCCCCGAGTCTCCTTCTCCTGCTGGGTCTGTCGTCATCATCATCAGAATCATCTGAGCGAGTGATTGAATAAATGTTAGAAGCTAACTAGTTACTGGGTGCTGTAACATTTCATGTAATTCTGTGCAATAATTTGTGATTTCATGATGATAACAGTTGTTGTCAGGTGATGTGAGAACAAGATGAAGAATGAGAAGGTGATGATGATAATGATGACAAAACAAATGTCTAGAAAGCAAAATGTGTGGATATTAATGATAAGCAGCACAATGAAACATAAGAGAATGAAAATGATAATTATGCATTACCAAAGTAAACTCAGAGATGCAACCATGCTGGATTACATTTAAATCAGTAGTATTCAGTTGCAAAATGATAACAACCATATAGGAGTCCTGGCCTCATCCTCCCGGCTGCCGCCATCTCCTCCCTGTCCCTGCGTCTCATCTCCTGCTCAGCAGCCATTCGGTCCGTCATGGAGATGTCCGACATATCGTCGTTCACGTCCAATCCATCAGCTTCATAGCGGTCAAGTTCTGGGATTGCACGGTAATCTCTGAAGATGAGAGATTGTCAAGTTAAGCCATTGCGTTTGTCAAAAACAAAAAACTAATTAAAGTATAAATCAGCCAACAAGTATACCAAACCTAACTTAGTGACAATGAAATTTGAAAAATACATCTGCTGTTTAAATTATCTGAACATCTAAATGAAATAATCAGTTAACAACCACAGCATAAGTGGTTAATAATATTAACATTGTATAGAACGTTGTATTTTGGTGAAGCTACTGTTATTTAGATCTGTTCACAATGAATAAAAAAACAAACATTCAAAACACTCAAACCTTTCCATGTTGTCTCCAAACAACTCCTCTCCCTCATCATCTTCCATGTTAACCTCTCCATCACCTAAAACTTCTGCTTCATCCTCAAACGGTGGCAAGTCCCTGCCAGGGCTCGAAGCGTCGATCACACGTCTACGACGTACCTGACTACCCTGGGACGGACTTGCAGCAAAGAAAGGTTCGGATGACGCTTCGTCCTTAAGTCGAAAAGCGGTAGAATTAGCATCGCATTAATAATTTGAAATTCAAATTACAAAAATATAATGATCAGAGACTCACGGCCATGTCAGTATATCCGTACGAGTAAAGTCAACAAGCGAAAAACCGGTCTGCTGGCGGGAAAAGGCCCCGTAAATAAACAATTTGTCTTCAAGTATAGTTTCATTATTTTCTTGAATTTGAAAAAATAAGAAACGTTTCTTAAAAATAAAATATTATAATGATTAAATTCCATATGTCGAACAGAATTATTTATGATAGTTAAAACCCCGTGTAAATTGTATTCTGTTCTGAAGAATGTTCTGCATCACCAGAAATAATCATCATGACCTAAAATCGGCTCATGACTTTTTTATATGTTAGAACGGTCTTCCGATGCCTTTCAACGATTCCTCGGCAGAAAACCATGGAAAGCAGTAACATGTAAATGTAAATGTACTTCATTTATATAGCGCCAGATGCTTAGCTTCAGAAGCGCTTCTTCTTAACCATTTAGCGCTCCTTAACTTCACAAGGGCGCTTGTGGCAGTGTAGGATGGGTTTCTAGAACGACTGTTGCCATTACAACCCAGAAACGCAACCCATTCGGACAACCCGCACGCTATTAACTGCTCTCTCTCTCCGGCGTCTTTTTCAAGAGTTTTTGCCTAGCAGCAGGTTTTATAGAGGCAGACGTAAAACCCACTGCTGGCATCAAAGATCAGAGTGCCCTTAATAAGTTCTGGTATCAAATCTTTATTAAATAATATATATTTCACGCACATATTTCATAAAACTACATACTTCGCATTAGTTTTCTAAAGGCTTCACGAATTTGACGGTCAAATGAAGCAAACAAAATCAACGTCCAAGGCGTTTCATGTCCCTTTTTCACTTTTTTTTTTCATCTTTATCATTAAACGAGATGCGAAGCTGGTGACGTTGAGGGAGGGTTTTTGCGATAGACTTGCTTCTGCTTCGGAGCTGGCAACTGCCTTGGAGAGGAACTGTCTGCCAAAGAAAGGTCTTGTTTTGGAGGGGTGCTAGACTCTGCCGGACTGGGAGGTGGTCTTTTGCCAGGGAGGGCTTCAGCTTGTGGAGCAGGAGGGTACTGCTCATAAGAGGCTGCACCCATAGGAGTCATGCCCCTATACTGGTTGCCCATGGGATTTGGAAGGTTGAGGCCTCTCGAAGGGGTGAGCATGCCCCCTGGAGTGGCTATGGGGGTTGCCAAACGGGATCTCCTCTGGGCGATGATCGCTGTTTTGTCTGGTTTTTTCTTCTCCTCAGCAACATCACAGGAACAAACTCTGCAGGACATGAGCACATTCAGTCCAAACTGAGCCAACCAGATTATGAAGAGGAGCCAAGCTGCAATCTGGAATGGATAAATTTGATAACTATTAATATAATTAGTCAAATAAGAAATATGATGTCAAAATACCATGTGACATTTTCAATTTCAGAAAAAGAACATGTTATAATGTTGAGTTACTTTCAAATTTAAACTGACAACTGAAAAATTGTCAACAAGTCCTGAGAAGACCAATCCTTACCTTTCTACAAAATGTAGCATTCACCCAATTGTGAATGGACTCTCCTAAGAGCCAATCAAGATCATTTTCTTAATTTTATGTTATGTTAAAGAAAATCTATTGTTTCTAGCTGCTGCAATTCCAAATTCCAAATTTTTAGACAAAAATTGCTCATTGCCTAAAAGCTCATCAAAGAAACAACAATACTTTTGAAATTTTTGATCAAACGTAATTTGTTCAGTAATTTCTGATACTCACTGAAGCCACGACGAGACATCCGTAGAAGCTGTGACCTCTGACTCCATCATCAGTGCCCCTCACCACGTCCAGCTGACTCCAAAACTCTTCCTCTGGTCCAAGTTCAAAACAGCCCAAGTAACTGTTTTGACACAAATTATGTGAGTCTTAGATGTGATGTTAATTATTACATGAACATGTTATTAATTATGAGAATAATGTTATAAATATGATGCTATGATTTATCATGACTTCCAGTAAATTTTTATAATGAAAACTAGCTGCAAAAGTAACTACATTGAAAATCTGCCAATAAAACTGTTCCAAGTTTAAATGACATTAAAAAAACTTTAAAAATCCAAAATATCAAAATACATATAAGCTTCTCGAAGCTTCTAAATCACAGAAAAAAATGGCTTTTAACCTGGAGTTTTTAGAGAGTCCTTTGGCCATTTTGTTCGGAAGCTTGTTGATATAAGAGACGGTTTTGTTGCAAAACTCTGCCAGACCTGCCGTCAATATGCTGGCGCTTGCAATCTCAAAGAACATGATGCAGAAGTTGACAATCAAGAAGATGGGGTTGAAAGCCCGGAGAATGTAGCTTATGTTCCAGTCAAGGAGCACGCTGGAACAAGTGTCAATATGTGAATTTTTTCATGTTTTTGTGCATTTACTTTGGTTTTGTGCAAGTTGATGTCATTAAATCCAAGCATTGGTGAAAGGTGTACGTCATAATTTCGTCTGATTGTATTTCTTAAATTAACTTTTAATTAGCTAACTAACCATCCTAGGTTCAGCATTTAATACATTTCATTGATATTGTTAGATTTCATCAAATTTTTAACAAAAGTAAACAGCAAACTAGAGTTTGGTTGCTAACAAATTATCAGAAATATTCACGGTCATTCAGAGGCACAATGAATGGACGAATCGATTAAATAAAAAATTGAATAAATTAGCCTAGTTAATAATTCATATTTTAAAAAATAATTTAATATTTAAAAAACGAAAATAAAATATTGAAAAATGAACTTCAAACACACTCCAAGGATGATTTTGATTCCAATGGCTTCTTGCAGTAGATCAACAAATTGATGAATCCCATGAAGGTGGCATAGAAGATGTTGACTGCCAGGTTCATGTACAAGACGTAAAGGCAGGATGGCTCGTTCCAGGGCCAGATTATGTCTCTTTCCCATCTCACCACTTCGGCAAATAAGATGCAGGCTCCATGAAAGTTTCTCTGACATGATTATAGCGCATGTACTTAGCGATATTTTAGGGAAAATTTTTTTTATAAAATGAATATTCGCATAGTAATTCCAAAAAGAGTTTCATTTATACATGGAACGTCATTACTCTGTGATTGATTGGTTTGTAGAATTGAAAACTTACCAGCGTTATTCCAACTGGTATGGTAACGAAAAATCCCAAAAACGATCCGACAAAATAGAGAATGGTTTGTATAATAATAGCAGAAGTCCCGTGTGGTATACAACCAACCGGGGCCATGATCAAAACATTTGAGATTTTGCGATTACAGGTGCTGCTTTTAGCAGGTGACACAAATTATGGTTTAAAAAATTATAATTATTGATAATTTTTAAATTTATGATAATATTTATTTAGCTTAAATTAAATGCCTTGTAAAGATAACGGGTTTTCATGTTTTTCATAATAAATGTTTAAATGGTTTGAGGTCAACTGGCACATCCCTTTTTACATTTGTTTTCATAAATATGGCTGCCTCCTTGGCGAGAGTGCTACCCCGCTTAATTTCTCAGAATGTTTTAAATAAAGTTCCTCTTTACAGTTCAGATCTGTTTAAGAATGTTACGAGATTCACACCGCTAAGGTTGTTTTATTTTTTGCGATTTATTAATGTAAAAACATGTGTGCATCACTAGCGCGTGTAAATACAATAATTTACTTATGAACTACTATTTCTCTTAATCGAAAGGTGGACGGCATCGGCAAACATTAGCACATCTAGCAGCAGAAATGGCCTGATGGAATTCTTCGATAATAGGGATAATTGGGGGGAAACGCTAGTTACTGTTGGTTAGTCTCTTTTTATTAATCATAAATATTGTCATGCTCATTTACATCTGAAATCAAATAAACATTCTCAATAAAGGAAGACCATGGAGGCACGACGAATTGAGACTAAAAAGCAATTCTGATCTTCACAAGCTCTGGTGCGTTAATCACGGTTCTCTTACGTTTCTGCGTTTTTTATTGATTGTAATGATTCCCAACATTAGAGGCTTAGAGTGAGGTTTTGTCTCAACCATGAAACATTAAATTTTTAAAATTTTGCCCACCACTCTTTAGGTACGTCCTGCTGAAGGAAAGAAACATGATATTGACCATGGAGGCCGAGTATGCACGTCAGTTCGAGTTGATGCCTAGTCCAGAAAGGCTGGAGAAAGTCGAGGAGAGCATGGAAAACTTGCTCGAAGTCGTGCAAGAAAGAAACAGAGCATACAACCTGCTCGAAACCGGAGAAACAGGCGAACCTGGGCGCAGATGGCATATAATCATCTTGGCATTGGATTTTGGAGAAAGTGTAAAGAACACTTCAAGCCCATCCACATGAGCACAAAGAATAATTTCCATGGTCAATGGCAGAATGCTTTCATCAGGTTGTGGAGAGAAAAGAAATTCAATGAGAGGGCTCGAGAAAGGAGAGTTGTTCATGCCAAAGTCAAATTTATTGAGAACTTTCATCCTCATCTGAGAGGCTCTCTGAAGGCAGACATCTCCAGCCAAGATAACAAACTGACAAATGAAATGAGAGGTCCTGATTATAATAAAAAGAACTGAGCATACTAAATGGATCACTTAGTACTTGAAAATACAATTCTGGAAAGCATTGGTGATTGATTGTTGAAATAGATCAGTAAAACATTTATAATTGTTGTTTGGATATGAATTTGTCATTTCCCATGGTCTCCAGTTTGCAAAAACAAAACTTGGCTTAGCAAAAATAAGATAATCACTGTTGCACTGAAGTTGCCTTCTATTAGTAGATTGAATTCAGGCTCAATTCCTTGTTGTGCTTGACACTTTGCATTTCAGACAGATAACCAATTGTCAGGCTTTCTCTAGCATTGGAGAATGCCTCTCGCAATGAGTTCAAATTGTATTTTAAGGAGTATGGACAGTTCTCTCCAAACTCCTTACTTTTGAGTGGGCACTCCAAATAAGAAATCAGATATAAATGCAATTTCTCTACAAGTTGAGTGGCATGAGAGGGAATATTCACTATGGAGCTTAAGAGGTCAAGGGTCTGGGTTTTTACATTTTCCCTAGTAGTAAATATAAAACACCTGATTATGTACACACATACAGCCTTTCAAAGTTTAATGCACAATATTCAGTCCATTAATATGGCCACAAAGAGTGTAAAAATATATAAAAAGCAGCAGACGATGCTTCAAGGTTCGGAGAGGATGGTGAAAACAAATTTTGTGGAGAGACCTTTCCATGGTGAAAGGAACCGTTGCTTCCAGGAAAACTCCTCAGAAGCAACGTTGTGGACAATGAATCTCAAGAAAATAAAATGCCGGTTCAAATAGGCAACTTGAGAAGAAAAATTGCAAAAGTCATCAAACGAACTTCCCCGAAATAGCCTGGACATCGCTTTAAAAATATGAGATGAAAAATAATTCCATGGATATCGCCAGAAGTCCATCGCTTCCGCCCTCAATGGCGATACAAGTGTTGAGTCAATTGTACAACTTCTTCTTGATCGATCGAAATGTTTTGATGAGGAAATTAGACTTTTTCTTAGTTTTCGATTTTTTAGGGGCCGGCTCCACCACAACCTCCTCTCTCACCACGGTTATCTCGTCTGCTTTTCCGAGATCGCTAGAAAATGAAAAATGAATTGTATTAAGACTAAGTACATGATTTGTTTAAGATAATCATAATTATTCACAAAAAATCATTTCAATAACTAAATTGCTTGTAATTTCTAGAATTAGTCGCATTAAAAACGCTAGGTTTGGCTGAGAATGGGATTTTTTTTCACGATTTTCGCTAGCAAAATTGGCCAAAATCAGGTCGTTTCAGATGATTGAAAAAAACGTCGGGAAATTTGCTTTTTAAATTCCATCTCGAGAAGGCTTTTTACGGGAGTCTTACGATCAAATCAATTTCACGAATAACGTGATGTTAAGTGAACTCTTTCAGGAGAAAGCAAATAACTATGTCTTAAAAAATCCACAAGAGTGGAATGCATCGACTGATAAAGAACATAGAACTATTTGGAGATTGATGTAAAATTAACAAGCTCAAATGGACGGCAGAATGCATGTTGATTGGTTATATTACATAATCATAAACTAAATTAAGACCACAAAATCAATGATAACCATCTAGACATGAGATTCTGGCCGAAGGATTTCTGTTCTTCGCCACGGCTGACAGTTGCTGCTTTACTGGGGGCTCCATCGCCCTCGGTGACAGGACCGTCACCCTTCTTTTTAGACCTTTCGTTGGCTGGCCTTCCCCGTCCTTCGATTATTTTTATTGTCAAGTCGTTCAGTTTTTGTTCTCTCGCCTCTATCTTTTTTCTCATCTCTATTTGAATCATAATTTTGACTGTTAAATACAATATTGATTTAATTCCCAATTCCTTATTTATTCTGAACTGTTGTAAAATGCAATGCAAAAAATAAATAAATAACAGCAACTGAAAGTAACTTGAATCTTTGCATAAAACATATCATGTAAAATATAATTATATTGATAATTATAATAATGACGCATTCCATCAGCACCATAACTCATATTTATATTCACTGATAACCCCAGTCCGACCTTCGCATGACCTCAAACATCCCTCACGAGGGTGAAACATCTTAACCTGAGAGTCTACTGGTTCCGGAATAGATTTGAGCGTCCAGTGACTTGCATGTACCCGTATCAGCTGCCCAGGTAATTCCTGAAACTAAATCCAGGCCGGTAAGCTCATCCTCATCGTCGTCGTCGTGATCGTCGTCGTCGTCGCCGACGTCATCATCATCATCATCATCATCGTCATCGTCATCATCACCACCACCACCACCACCACCACCACCACCATCATCATCAACAACAACAACAACAACAACAACAACAACAACAACTGCGACAGCCATAGGTTGGTGCAATCATCACTATAATCGCAAATGTAGCTACGGAAATGTATCTAGTATTATAGGCGATACTGGTTTTACTGATAACGTAATTCATCACCGTAATCAAAATCATCATTATTGTTATCATCACCATGTTCATCATCGTCATCATCGCACCTGTCACTCTTTTAGGTCGTTCGACGCTGGTCCCTGGAAAACAAATGAAGACGCTTTAATTCATCATCATAAGCATCGTCATCTCCTCCTCCTCCTCATCATCATCATCATCATCATCATCGTCGTCGTCGTCGTCGTCCTCGTCATCGTCATCATCATCATCATGACCACGATCGTCGTCATCATTACCGGACACAACCAGAACATAGGCCTCTAATATTTCTGTCAGTTGTCATCGACAACCACTTTTATTCCCCTACTGGGGGCTGGGGAACCCATCCACGTTTCCACCCACCTTTCCATCCATCACACCCTCAACCGACCCCTAAAAGCCAATCAATCATCAATTCCTGACCACCCCAACTTAATGCGAAGCCTCTGTTCATTCGTAACCATGGATACGATGCTAATGGAGATGAATGCGGCTGGCTGGTTGGTTGGATGGACGGATGGATGGATGGTTGGATGGACGGACGGACGGACGGATGGATAGATGGATGGAAGGAAGGAAGGAGTGGTCGTAAAAGTGCATCGATGAAGTGAGAAAGTGTGAGAGAAGTTGGAAAGGTGAGGGGGATTCCAATCGAAATGGAAGGCGTAAAAAGGATGAAAGAAGATGGTGGACGCTCTAATGGCACGAGTTGAGTTGAAAGTTATTGTTTAAGAAATAAATAAATAAATAAATAAATAAATAAATTTATTAAAAAACTATTGCCGATTGTGATGATGATAGGTGATGAAGACGATAATTATGATGACGATGGTGATAATGATGGTGATGATGATGATGACGATGACGATGACGATGACGATGATGATGATGATAGACAAGGCGATGACAATGACCATAATGATGGCATAATGATGTTGATCATTGTACTAATAACCTAATTACAGCGCAACAGGTAATGTTGAAACTTATCATGAAAAAAAGTTGCCACCTTGCCATTCGTAATTCACCTGATCATACCTGGAGTTGGAAAACCTGGATTTACATTCAGGTTGGAATTTCCGGTGCGAACATGTGGAAGGCATTATTGGAAAGAGGTTTATCAGATAAAGATCACTCATGAAGTTGAGAGTTGATGATGACGATGATGATGATGATGATGATGATGGCGCTTGCGAGGCTGGGATTAGGAGGATTATTCATTCAATCATTCATTCATTCGTTCGTTCGTCCATTCATTCACTGATCCCTCAATTAATTGATCCCTTAATTCACTAATTCAACTATTCATTCATCGGCTCATCAATTAATCAACCAATTTCTCAATTCGTACATTCATTAATCCAATCATTAGTTGTTCGACTCATCATTTCATTGGTCCAATATAAGTTATAAATTATAAATCATAATTAATTATAAATTATAAATCACAATTTATTATAAATTATAAATCATAATTTATAATTAATTATAAATTAGAAATCATTTAAATATTATTAATATATTCAGAAAATAATTTTGTTCCCTCACATATTGACTTTGTCGACCTTCTGTTTACATCGTCTGAATTAAAAAGAACAACGATGATAATAGTTCCACTTTTAACTGTTCATCATAATTAATGGCGATCATTATAATAATTACAGTGCTAATTAATAATTAATTAAATTAATTTAATCTAATAATATTTAATTAATACGATAATGAGGTAATTACTTGAATTTTGTACGTATTTTGATAATAATAAAAAATATTAATAAAATTTAACTCACACGATAAAATACTATTTATAAAAAATATAGCATGATAATGGAATCACAAATGTAGATTCATAATTATATTACGTAAGGTAATTATGTTACGACACACTCAATTTATAGCTCGTCCTTAGGATTTCCAAAGCTTGTTGAGGTTCAGTGCAACACATTCCTGAAAAAAATGCATTATATATTATTATTATTATTATTATTATTGTTGTTGTTGATATTGTTATTATTATCATTATCATTATCATTATCATTACCGTTATCATTATCATTATTATTATTATTATTATTATTGTGATCACCATCATCATCATCAGTGCAACAGACATAAACAACATCCATCAACTGCTCGGTAGACCACACGGGTAGTCTTGAATTTTGGCCATTTAAAATTTGTTACCTCCTGCAAAGGACATTTGATGGGCATTTGTATTTTAAAGCAACACGTTTGTTGTGGATAGTTTACAATAGTTGTCCTTTTTGAGAAGAGAAACAATATTAATTAGCGTCTAATTTCTCATTTTCTGTTGCCCCTGATTCTTGTTAAGAAGCAAATAAATTCATATTAATGTCATCTCATCATCATTTCTAAGAACGAAGGCCGGCCTTCCCCCCTTGACATAGAAGGCTGAAATAACGTTCCTTACATACCCGTGATCCCGCATGGTTTGATTGTTAAGACTTCTTCCTCTCACGAAGGCAGCACGGAATCCAATTGCAGAGAACTGTCCAATCACCCAGCTATGCAACGGTGATGACAAACAATAACCCTTACACATCCACACAATCCTCAACTTGACATGAACCCTGGAACCTCCCCAGTCACAAGTTACTCTCACAAACTCCTCACAAAGTC
>MPNW01000375.1:0-24644 GCA_011800805.1 Hirudo medicinalis
GTCTTCTTGATGTTTGACAACGGGACCTATTTTTGCTACATTGACTTGATTTTTATGATGTATTGATGCATTAATGTATTGAAATGTAATATTCATCATTGAATCCATTGTTTTGAATTTGTTTTGATTTTTAATTAATGCATATTTATAAACAATAAATATTTATTTGCTTTCGAAAACGGTGTTAGTGGCCCAGGGGCCGTTTTGTTTGAGTTTAATTAAATCATTTAATGAATGAAGTAAAGGAATAAATAAATAAATTAATTAATTTAAAAATAAATGAATTAATAAACAAATGGATAATAAATGAATTAAATGAATAATTAATAAATAATACATGAATTAAATAATAATAAATAAATAAATAAATAATAAATGAATTAAATAATAAATTATAAATTAATAAATGAATAATAAATGATTTAAATGAATCTCCTGTCGTCAGGATGAAGTTGGCAATTCCAGTGCTGACGTCATCATTGTGCATTGGATGCATTAAAGTTTAAATTAGCTCATTTTCCAGCATCAGTTGAAAAAATTTGAGGAAGGATTCCATGAAAATGTGGACTCCTGATATTAATTCACACTCCTGATATTAATTCACACTCCTAATATTTATTTTCAATTTATTCGAAACATTGGAGATCTTCATCCTTTTGTTTCAATATGTTTTGTTTCAACATGATTTGTTTCAACATGTTTTGTTTCAATATGTTTCGTTTCAATATGTTTTGTTTCAACATGATTTGTTTCAATATGTTTTGTTTCAATATGTTTTGTTTCAACATGTTTTGTTTCAATATGTTTTGTTTCAATATGTTTTGTTTCAACATGTTTTGTTTCAATATGTTTCGTTTCAATATGTTTTCATACAATTATAAAAATATTTTCTCTGCTCTAAAATGTTTAATGATTTTTCATTCTCTAACTTTAACATCTCAGACGTGTGATAATTGATTGAAAAAATTGAATGTCAAAAATTGTAATTTCATAAATAAATAAATGCAAACTGAAAGCTATTTTAAAATAATTACATGTGAATGAGTATTTTTATTTACTTATTTATTATTTATATTTTTATTTCAACCAAAAAGAGTGCAATAAGCTCTGGTCAATATTCGTTTATCTCTTGAACGATTTGTTGAAATTTTTATTGACGTTCAGCAATGGAATTAAGTGCATTTTAAGAAAACATAATTTCGATTATTTTGCGTAAAAGCTTCGTGTTGATGTTGATTTATGAAATTGGATTGCATGGCACCATACTCATTCCAGGCGCTTGCAACTCTCCTCAGCTTTAAGTTAAGCTCACAATTTGGTCTCGAATCACAACCCAAGACGCTAAGAAGATCATGTGCTTTTGTGTCGTCAGCTCCTTTATATCCTCCTGGAAGTTATTCTGGGGCTAATCAGGTGATTAAAGTAAAAATAATAATAATAATAAAGTTTTGAAAGTCAAGAAATTGTTTCTAAATATTTTTATGAAAATATTTCAATAACACATAATTAAATATTGGTGATTAAACATTGAAATGAAGAGCAAGCATCTGCTGGAGACTTGTTTCCTTGCCAATTACACTTCTTAACAAAACAACTTATTTTCAGAGAAATAAACTCAAAAATAATAAATAATTACTAAATACAAAGAAAGTGATCTACAAAAATCAACATAGGTAATTTTGAATCTTTTATTTCTTAGATTGTCATCAGGGCAATGCGGAGAGGGTGTGGACAAATGCATTCAATGTCCCAGCACCAGGGACCCTGTTTGTTCGAACGAGGACACGACCTACACCAACCAATGCCAGCTTCTGAGGAAAGCCTGCCTCACGGGGTCAAATATTTTCATGGTCCACAGTGGCAGGTGCATGTCTTCCAACAGCACATCAGGTTCATTCCACTTTCCATTTCTTTCACTGTTTTAAAATTGTATTACAAATAACTCCATAACTCCGTAATAAAGTTGTAATTATGAAGTATTCAATAATATTTAATTAAAACACTGTTAATTGAAATGGTCTTAATTGTTCGAACAGAAGATGAGTGCAACTCAAACAACTGCAGGTTCGGAGGCATGTGCACGAGAAACTCCTTGGGATTCTCAGAATGTTCTTGCCGTGTTCCTTGCAAAAGCAGGATCCTGTAGTGAAACCTCTTATAAATTATTTCCAACCTTAAATGAAACCTCTTATAAATTATTTCCAACCTTAAAATTACGTTGCATAATAATTACGAGTGCTAAATTATGCCACAAAACTGGTACTGTTGTGACTGTCGCTTATTCTTCATGTCAATTGAAACGGATGATGACTGATCACCACAGTTGCCTTCAAAAACTTGAGAGTCGCACTCGGAAAGAAGGGGAACGATTTCCATGAAATGAGGGACATATTGTCAGCTTAGCGTTGTCTTCAAATGGCATTTTATTGGCATCCTTATTCTCCTTATTCTCAATTCCCCTCCCCACCAATAAACCAACATTTCTTCACTCAAGTCACATCTGTTGCTCAAGCGAATGGTGTTTGAAGTTGAATGATTTCATTGTTTTTTTGTTAGGTAATTCTATTAACTGCCTTCGATGCTTGAAATTTAACATCATTGTCATCTTCATATTAATCATCATCATCATCATCGATCATCGTCGTCGTCATCATCGTCATCATCATCTTTAGGAGTCCAGTTTGTGGCTCAGATGGAAAAACTTACGTCAGTGAATGTGACATGAACGAGGAGTCCTGCTTCAGGCAGGAAAATATTTGGATGCTTTCACAAGGAGCTTGCAGAGGTTTTAATCGATTATTTTGAATCAATCAATTATTTTGAATCAATCAATTATTTAAACCAATCAATTATTTCTTGACAATGAATTTTTTTATTGGTCTTAAATGTCGCAAAATGCATAATTGAGAATAATAATTTTAAACCAATCAATTGTTTTAAACTTCCACTTTTTAAAGATTTAACTTTTTTGCTTGAATTATTTTTTATTAATTTGATCTTCGTTGCATTTCCTGTTCATTACAAGAATGATTTTAAACATAAAATATAAAAAATCAAATATTTACTGTAATAAATTAAGATATTACATATATTATTACATAAACTAATAATATAATAAATTAAAATATTATTAATTATTAATGTTATATTATTGTAGTATTAATATTTATATTGTTGTATTATTAATACATATTTTTTAGAATATTATTAATTTTAAATAATAATATATTATTTGAATATTAATATATAAATATAATATAAAAACATGTTTTTTATAAAATACTGTTTATAATGTTTAAAACTTGTTGAGGCATGACATTGAGACTTATTCAGTTCATGGAGTACATTTCATTTCTTCAAATAATAAATTTTTTGTTTCCAAATAAAATGTTTACTTTAAATTTTCAACTCCACTTTTTGCTTGAAATTGTTCAAGCAAATATTTTTGATTTTCATGACTCAATAAACACAAGTCGTCTTTAAAATCTCAACATTTTTCTGTTTGTCCGGAATTATTTTTATTGCTATTATTATTTTTTAATTAATATTTAATAATTAAATACAGCAACATAATATAATTTAATATAATTATTATTTAACTAATCATAAATAAAGGATAAACCTAATACTTATTGAACATTAGAAGGAAATAAGGTATTAAGAAGCGTCTAAGTGATTAAATGATTAAGTGATTAAATGATTAAGTGATTAAATGATTAAGTGATTAAATGATTAAGTGATTAAATGATTACGTGATTAAATGATTAAGTGATTAAATGATTAAGTGATTAAATGATTAAGTGATTAAATGATTAAGTGATTAAATGATTAAGTCATTAAATGATTAAGTGATTAAATGATTACGTGATTAAATGATTAGGTGATTGAATGATTAAGTGATTAAATGATTAAATTATTACGTGATTAAATGATTATGTGATTAAATGATTAGGTGATTAAATTATTAAGGAATTAAGTTATTAAATGATTAAGTGGTGATGTTTCATTCTTAGGTGACCAAATGAACTTATGTGGTGACTCAGCACCTCTCAGAAATCCTTCAACCGGATCCTTCCTAACCTGTCAGTCACACCTTGATGAATGTCCACCTGGAGGATATTGCTTCAAGTCAATCGGTGGACCTGTTTGTTGCGATGCAGGTAAATGGGTTCTAAGAAGCAATATATTTATTGAAAAATTTTTAAACATTTTTAATTAAAATCTAATTAAAGTAATCAATTTTGTAAGTAAATTCATTTAACACGTCGTTGAATTATTTTTTGATGGTATTTCTAAAAAGTCTCAAATTTGTTGAAGGAAAGTTCAACAAATCATGCAAAAGCAGCAAATTTGGTTGTTGCGTCGACGGGTTGACGTCTGCTTTGGGACCACAATTTGCCGGTTGTCCAGGTGAGATTCTGAGGAATTCGTTTTTTTTTGTTTGAATTTATTTCTAAATAATCACAAACTTTCAGCGAATATAAGAAACATTTTAAATCTTCAATATTTGACAAAGAGTCAAATGATGAAAGAGTCGTGAATAATTAACGAAGCACCTGAGAAACTTATTCGTTCGAAAATTTTGAAATTATTTGCTGACATTTTTAAATCAAAATTTTCTTCTCAATTGAATTATTGGGAATCCTTCTGTTTTGGATAATTTGAGAAAACATCTTCTTCTAAGACATCAATTAATTCATTTTAATTCATTTATTATTTCCGGCTTATTTGATGCAAATCCTGCATTGAAAACATTGCCCAGTCTTGGATTAGCTTCATTTGAAAATGATTCGTGAATATTTAAAGATAAAAAAAGTGACTGCCATTTTAAGATGTTTGATTCGCATTACTCTTGAGTTCCGGTCTGTTATTTCTTTCGAATGTCACGAAGACGACGTCATTTCCTGTGCATTCGTTTCCAGCGAACGACCTTCAGAAGCATTGAAAGGTCATTAAAAATCACATAATAAATAAATAAATAAAATAATTGGTCGAAGGGATTCTTAAGCCACTAGTACGTGTAGCCTCAGCAAAAAAAACGGAAGAGTGACAATCAATATCATGCGACAAAAAACAAGCAATGTTGTCAGAACATTATTCGGCAATTGTTAAGAAATTTGTTAAATCGATGTCGAATAATAATGGTTTAAATCGAGAGAAAGTGCCGGCAGATAGGCAGATAGGAGTAACAGCAGTTACTGGAGGAGTACCACCTCCTCTGGATGGAGTTCCAGTCGACAACAACTCTGTTCAAAGAAACATTTTCAGTGATGTTAGTCGAACTTCCTCACAACAATTTCAAACGATGTTTCCGTCAGTGTGCGGTTGTAATTGGAAAATTGCACAAAACTTAAAGGATCACTTTTATCGAAACCGTTCAATAATTTAAACAAAAAGCACAACAAAAATCTGAAATTAAACTGCGATGTTCAAGTGTTTAGAGAATCTTAAGTCTGGTTAAATGCGGTTGGTGATGCAGGATTGGGATCGCTCTTGTAAATCTTCTTTGGACTCGATTCCTTCAACAAGATATTTGAGATGAGGATTCCACACAGGAAAACAATATTCCACTAATGGTCGAACGTATATACAGAATGCTTTGGCAAGAATAGTTCTGTCTCCGGAGGTAAGGAAAGACGTAGCAGACGGGCTCTTATGGAGGCTCTTTGTATGATTGTTTGGTGCGAGGGATAATTGTGAGATTGTTGCCAATAAAGATTCAAAGATCTCTTGTAAGGGGACATGTTCAAAGACCAAAGAAAGACAAAAAACTAAAGACCAAAAGGTCTTTAATGAGATATTGGTGAGTTTGAACAGAACCTTTTCTCAGAACGGTTTTTAAACGTGACACACGCAACACTTCTCCGAAGCTAACCTCAATTGCCATGCGTCACTCCAATCAATGAGCTTGTCAATCGCTCTCTGAAGATTATGACCAGAATCAGAGCAGACATGTAACTTAACTTCATCGGCGAACATCTTCAACGTAACAAACACCCAATGTTAGTGTTGGTCAGTTAAGTGGTTATAAAACTGGGGAAAAAAGGTTAATCAATATCTAATAATTATTGATGATATTGTGATAATTATTGATGATATTATGATAATTATTGATGATATTATGATAATTATTGATGATATTATGATAATTATTGATGATATTATGATAACTATTGATGATATTATGATAATTATTGATGATATTATGATAACTATTAATGATATCAAACTCTTGATTTAAAAAATTAATCCAACATGGCGTACACTTATTCTTCAGTTTGTAAGCTTCCTTTTTGAGAAGTCAGGGTTCATTTACTTGATTGCATGTCGAGCAGGATTTACATGATTACGACAATTTAGCTCGTCATCTTCGGAGATGATGATTCTGTTTACATCTACGATGTTGATGATGATGATGATGATGATGATGATGATGATTCTGTTTACATCTACGATGTTGATGATGATGATGATGATGATGATGATGTTGATTCTGTTTATACCTATGATGTTGATGATGATTATGACGGCGATTATAGGTATGGTCATTGTCATCGTCGTCGTAATCATCTTAATCGTACTGATGATAAATGATGACGACGATGGTGGAGATGTTTTTGGTACACCTGTGAGTAAGTGATGATAATTCTCTCTAATTGTTTATATTTTCTAATTATATTTTATTTATTAACTGCTTTAAATTGTTTTATTAATTTGTTAGAATCGTGTCGATGCAAGGCCATTGGTTCTTACGGCAAGTTATGTGACCCGGAAACTAGACAGTGCACCTGCAAACCTGGAGTGGGAGGTCTGAGGTGCGACAGGTGCGAAGCTAATTACTGGGGTCTCAACAGGATCGCCGAGGGTAACACGGGATGCTTGCGTGAGTTGAAACTCTGAGATATTTCTGAGGTTCAATGAGTTCAATGTGTTCATGATTGTTAACCTTCTTGGTTAGGTGGTTAGTTGGAGATGAATATTTGCTAATTACATCATTTATGCTTTCAATTGAATAATTAAGTTTAACATTCACGAATGACGTTGTTCGATCAGTGCTGACCTTAGTGACCTTAATATGCAATGAGGTCGTGTCAAAATATGTTAACGAGTTCATTTTTGAAGATGTTGATGAGGTCATTTACGGTTATGTTAATGAGGTGTAATGCATGAATATGTTAATGAGGTGTAATGCATGAATATGTTAATGAGCTAATGAATGTGATTGCTTTCCAGCTTGTGCATGCAACATGTTCGGTTCGGTTCGGGAGGACTGCGACCAAAGCAGCGGGAAATGTGTCTGCAAAGCACACGTTGTTGGGGTCAAATGTCATTCCTGCTCCAATGGGGTTCGGTTGACCATCCACGGATGCTCAGGGGCAGGTGACGATTGGAAGCTTCACTTTTCATTCTATTGTAGTTATTATTATTATTATTATTATTGTTGTTGTTGTTATTATTATTATTATTATTATTTCTTTGATTTAAAGTCCTTTTGTCCTGGATTAAAACCTAATTCATTGTATTGCAAAATGTATTCCCGAAATATACAACTTCGATTGTTTGAGATTTGACGTTTGATTGGTGCAGATAAAAGTCTCCGATAAAATCTTGAGAATCTGATGCAATTTTTCACAAATTTTTATATCAGTTCATTTGAATCTTTTGATTCTTTATTAATTAAATTATTAAATAATATTTAATTAATACTTAAAATTATCAGAAAAAGACGTCAACGGCGACAACAGCACAAGTGAGTGATGCTTTTGCAATGCTCCATAGGAAGACGATTAAGAAAAGCGTTACGTATTTCCTCCGGAAGGTTGGAAAGATCCTTGTGAAGGTGTGCAATGTCGTTTCAATGCCGTCTGTCAACATTTGGGGGCTGGAAGGACTGATTGCGTGTGCCTGACTGGATGCCAGAATTTTGATTCCTCGTCGAAAGTGTGTGGAACTGATGGAATAACTTACTCTTCTGCCTGTTCTCTGAAGATCGTTTCGTGCAGGTTTCAAAGGGACATCCTCCTCTCCCACTACGGTCCTTGTCTCGGTGAACACGTGTCTTAGATTTAAATGATGAATATTTTAATTTATTACATTCTTATATTTATTATAATAAATTATTATTTATTATTTATGTTTTGTTCTATTCGTTTAATTTTTTCTGAGGAAATCAGAATTATTTTGGCCCTCGACTCTGATTGGAAGACAAGACATTGCTGCTGCTTAGTTATGCAAAGTAAAAAGTATTTTAACGAAATGTCCGCTTGCAGATCAGCTTCACTAATTAAATGTTGAAGTCAGCAGATGTTGATGTCATCATCATATGTTGCTGAGTTCAAAGAAAGATTGCAAATAAAAACAACAATTGATGAATTGTAAAATCATGAGATTCTAAGTGATTTGTTGCGAATTGCTGAGTAGAAGTTGAATTTATTGAGAGAAATCACCAAGAAGGTACTCAAAGCATGAGCACAAGTCATCAGTTAATCAGTTAATCGTCAGTTTAGTGGGATGTAGAATGTTTATTTTGCACATTAAAGTTTTGATGTTTTTCAACAAAGATATTGTCCATTCTATTGGTTCGTCGTCACCGACTCCTCAACACAGAATTTCAAAAGAAACTTCCAATTCTCCAAAAAGTGAATCTTTTTATGGAACTATTCTTTATTCTGTGTATCGTGCTTGTTTAAATAGGATATTGTTGCTTATATTATAATTATTTTTATTATTATTATCCTTGGCGGTGCGGGTTAGCTCAATGGGCTGCGTTCCTGCATGCGGTGATAACAGCAACAGTCTTATTGTGCAAACCCAGCCTGCCCCCCCTCCCCCCTCCCCCCCCTGGGTGCGTGGAGTCGCTACACAAATGAGCTACACAAATGGTAGAACGATTAAAAAGTGCCTCTTGCCCAAATCATATTTGTATGTACAGTATATACAATAGTTACGCTGAAAGCATTAATAAAATACTACTACTACTACTACAAAAAGTTCCTTCACATCTTCTTATTATTATTATTTTTATTATATAATATTTAATATAACATATTATATAATAATTATTAATAATAATTAATAATTAATAATAGGATACATAAGGCACTCAAAATATCGATTAAATAGGGTAGAACAAATAGAATAAAAATCGAACACAAATGACGTCAGGGGTTCAAACATTCTTGCACTGAAAAGTCTTTAGTACAAATTGTATACCTTGGATGCACTTATAAAGTCTTTAGTACAAATTGTATACCTTGGATGTACTTATAAAGTCTTTAGTACAAATTGTATACCTTGGATGTACTTATAAAGTCTTTAGTACAAATTGTATACCTTGGATGCACTTATAAAGTCTTTAGTACAAATTGTATACCTTGGATGTACTTATAAAGACTTTAGTACAAATTGTATACCTTGGATGTACTTATAAAGTCTTTAGTACAAATTGTATACCTTGGATGTACTTATAAAGACTTTAGTACAAATTGTATACCTTGGATGTACTTATAAAGTCTTTAGTACAAATTGTATACCTTGGATGCACTTATAAAGTCTTTAGTACAAATTGTATACCTTGGATGTACTTATAAAGTCTTTAGTACAAATTGTATACCTTGGATGCACTTATAAAGTCTTTAGTACAAATTGTATACCTTGGATGCACTTATAAAGTCTTTAGTACAAATTGTATACCTTGGATGTACTTATAAAGTCTTTAGTACAAATTGTATACCTTGGATGTACTTATACCAGGGACAATACCTTGGGAAATTGGGGTTGATGATCAATGTTTCATGAACATTACTGTAATCCTTAGACTTTTCGCTCAAAAATGTCGAGGCTTTGAGAGGATCAACAATTTTGTGTCTTTTTTATAGATCTTTTGTGACTAAATGAAGAGAATTAAACATTTAAATCGGGAATGAAATAAGAGGCAAAAGAATCTGCCTTAAGCATTACGTCATTTATAATCGATCCCTAACCAATTCAAACTCCATATTAACTAATCAATTCAAATTATTAACTAACCAACGTAACTCGCTCATTTCTGGCAGTAATTAAATATGGATTTAATGAAGGACAGTTGAACGAATATTGTGCTTGGGATGAAGAATGCTCAACAAAACATTCCGAGTGCAGAGTTGAGAAATGTCGATGCAATCCTGGTTTCAGGGAATTCCCACGATCCACATGTGGAAAAAGTACGACCACATGATGACCACCACCGGTTTCAGTTTCGTTTGTCACTTGAATTCCACTTACTTTCAGGTCAAAACGTGCCCATGTTCTTGGGACATTCGTACATGAAATACAAACTGTTTGAAACTTCTTCTGATGACATGACGGTCGTAATGCTGTTCAGAATAAAAGAACTCAGTGGAATTTTAATGCATCTCGGTCAAAACTCCTCGGAGAAAGGAGATTTTGCAGTAATTTACATCAAGCACGGAAGGATTCACTTCAAGCAAGTCATTTTAAACCATTACCCTCCAGAGTCCTCATTGCACGTGTTTTCCAGGTATGACCTCGGGAGTGGTTCAACCACTTTGCATTCAACCGACCAATTGAAAGTTCACTCTCGTTACAAACTGGTGGTCGTCAGGAACAAGAGATTCGCATGGATGAGTGTCGAACTCATTCACGCAAATCAAAGGTTTGACACGGAATCTGACTTGCTACGGGTGTCCTCAATGAAGGTCTTCGGAAGCAGTCCAGGAGATCTTTATGCTCTCAATTCGGATACGAATTTCTTTCTTGGACACCTTCCTAATGTTTCTGAATCGTGGGTTTAAACACGGAATTGCAAGATTATAAAAAAATCGTCAATATTTTGTTGATTGTATTTTACTTGCAGCTTCATCAAAAATTTGGGAATAAGTTCTGGATTCACTGGTTGCATTGAAATGGTTTGGTTGAACAGCACAACAGGGAACTTCACCTACGATCTCTCAGCAACTGAGCAGCCGTTTAAATTGGAAGAACATGAAATAAGTATGAAGTCCTAGTTTAATATTTGAAATAATTCAGCGATATTAGATGTTACGTCAATCTTTTTTAATGTTGTCGCCGGAAAGGTCAATGTCATGATTTTCCATGCGACCACAACCCCTGCAACAACAACTCCACTTGCACCCACCTGAACTCCATCAATTACCACTGCCAATGTTCCAACGGATTCACAGGTTATTTTTAGGAGTTCATGCGTGAATGCTTAACTTTAATTTGGTTCTTGAACCCCAATTGTTGTCGTCGAAGGACTCACATGTGAAGAAAGGATTTCATTTGAAAAATGCCAATCAAACCCGTGTTTCAATTCTGGCGAGTGTTTCAACAACGAGAAATTAGGAGAATTTTACTGCTCCTGCAAGCCTGGTTACCATGGTGATTTGTGTTCCGTCGGTGGGTTTAATTGGTCAATTAATATTAGTTAGTTAATAATTGCTATTTCAGGCCAATTATGTTCGATGTAATACAATGTAATTATATTTGTTTGTATTTTTGAGATTGTTTCAACTAAATAGATGCAAATAAATAACTGCAAATAATTTTAAATAAGTTTGAATTATTTGTTGAATAATTATTAAAACCACAGAGTCTTCAAACGTCAGAGACATAATCAGCACACCTGAGTTTCATGGGAGGTCCTACGTTGCTCTGAAACTTTCAAAATCCATCAGTCAATCATTCTCATTTGAAATCTGGTTTCTTTCCAGGAAGTTGTATGGTAAATTATTATTCGATTCGTTTGTTTATTCACACAAAGTTGTTGTTAATGAATAAACGAATTAATAACAATAAGCAACTGAATTTAGTCTCAACAATTTCAGAATCTCAGAAGGAGAATTTAACAAAATAAGAATGTATTGTTACCTTAAATAAGTGAAAATAACACACGTTGTAACAATTACAAATCATATTAATATTAATTAATCATATTAATCAAGTAATATTAAATGTTATTGCTCTCTAAATATTAAACGTCGGCAATAACAGCAGATGTTGCGCTAAAATAAATATTATTGTCATTTTATTAACAGCAGTCGTAATTAACATCAAATGTTATTTTAATTGCGTCCAACGAACTGCAGGCTGCTTGTTGTTTGGCAAACAAGAGGAAGGTGGTGACTTCTTTTCCTTGCAACTCGTCAATGGATTCCTCCAACTGCAGTTTCATCTTGGAACCAGCCTCGCCAACATCACGTGTTGTCCTTTGAGTCATTTCTATTCACTTTATTATGAATTATGATGAATTATTACGAATTATAATGAATTATTATGAATTAGAATTATTATGAATTAACTCTCACAGTTAATTTACAATATTAAACATGGTAATAATGATATTAATGATAATAATGATATTAATGATAATAATGATATTAATGATAATAATGATATTAATGATAATAATGATATTAATGATAATAATGATGTTAATGATAATAATGATATTAATGGTAATAATGATATTAATGATAATAATGATATTAATGATAATAATGATATTAATGGTAATAATGATATTAATGATAATAATGATATTAATGATAATAATGATATTAATGATAATAATGATATTAATGGTAATAATGATATTAATGATAATAATGATATGTTTATTCAATCATTTATTCAAAGGAGTCTTGTGCCTATTAATCTCGACACCTGGAACAGAGTTCCATATTCAGAATGAATCAGTTTGGTAGCTTGACCTTGAACGACATGGAGCCGGTCAAAGGTCATTCGAACGATCCCCTTAAGGAACTCAACCTTCCTCAGTTTGTGTATCTCGGAGGGTACAAGTGGGACATGAGCAGAAATTTTGGAAAGCACATGAAACAAGTGACACAAAGTGGATTGCATGGAGTTGTGCAACGGGTTCTTTTGATATTCTGCTTACCAATATCTATTGTGTTACAAATATTTTTTTAAACTATTCATTTATTAGTTTAATGCGATTTATTACATTACGAATATTTATTATGACATCATTCGGATAAACATATTTTAAGATTTGGCCAATTATCAGAAGACTTTTGCTAATATTTAAATAACATTAACATTCAAAGCAAACATGTTACAAATTAAAGTTTTACGAGAACGGGGAGCACGTGAAAGACTTGATGCAAAGAAGCGTGAATCACAACTTAGTCACTCATTACAACGGTCCCCCATGTCCCAGTGGAAGGAACCCTTGCCTTCGAGGAGCAGCTTGTATTCCAAATCTGCACTCATTCTTCTGTGACTGCCCCTTCAACTTTACGGGAACCATTTGCAATCAAGGTTTAGCATTAATGTTAGATAACAAGTTAAAGAAACTTTGTTTTTATTATGTTATTACTTTAACATGTTTTTAGTTTAATATTCTGTTAACAGATCACGTGATGAATTAAGATAAATTAAAACTGTTTCAGCCGTTGGAATACACGACGACAAGAGGCCGATGTTGTTCAATGGGAGGTTTCACCACTTGTACAAAAACAGGATCTACAGGAAGTGATGATATTATATTTAGAAATTATATGATATTATTATGATATTTCAAGCAGTTAAAAGCAATTAAATTGAAAATTTATTGCAAAATACAAAATACAGTTGTTGATCAGGTTGAGATGATTGTAGAGAAAGGAGTCAGGCAACAAATAAATATGAACTGAGGTTCAGAGCAACCTCACCCGATGGTCTGCTCCTGCTTCAAAGAAGTTCCATCGACGGAGACTTTTTGATCCTTGCCCTCAACGAAGGTCACCTTGAAGTCGCTCTGAACCTCGGAAAAGAGAAGGCTGATCAACCCTTTGTGCTCAGATATCAGGCCAATGTCTTTGACTTTCAATGGCACTTTTTAAGCTTTAACAGGTTGAACTTGCTCATTTTAATATCAATTGCTGGCTCTATTGGTCATTAAATAAAGCACTTAAAATACAAAAATTTATATAATAACATCGATTATTTTTTTACAGCGATTTATTGCTGTTGCTGTTAAGCCTTAACAGTTAAGGTTGATCGCCTAGTTCCCGTTAAATGATATTTCTTGGTTGAAGTATTCGCCAGAACCAAATGCAATCAGCTTCTTGATTTCATCCAAAAGACTAATTAAGATGTCATAAAATTGTTCATCTTTTAATTACGTCATACACACAGTCGTCATAATGATTCGTATAAAGGACATTTGCTATTCCAGGGATAGGAGGCTGGTGAGTCTAAACGTTGACAACTCAGAAAACCCTGTTGTGGCACTGACTTCCCCTGGTGCTTCTCATCTCGACACTGACGGTTACCTACACATCGGTGCAATGAACTTTACTTGTGTATAATGAATAACAACTTATAAATAGACCTGATATATGTAGCCTAATATGTTCATTTAAATATGGTTTTTATTTATCACCGTAAATAGAGAAAATGAGGCAAAATAAATTTTGTTGACAATAATCCGTAAAAAAGACATGTTTCTTTTAAATCAAATTCATTCTTACTTTTTGCCTGGATTAGCATTTTAAAGCATTGCTATATATGTAATGTAAAATGCATGCAGTGTAATTCATCACTGCTGATAATTTTATTAATGTTTGAATTTTAAAAGATTGAATTTTTAAGCATTTTGATTTTATTCCAGGCAATGGCGAGGTTCCGAAAGGACTCCCAGAAACATATTCTCATGGTTTCAACGGTTGTTTGTTGGATGTGATCATAAATGACCAGCCATTGAACCTCTTAATCCACAGACACATTCATTCTGACGTCAAATTCTGCAGCTGAACGTTTTGTTTTAAAAACAACTGAAATTATTTTCCTACAATTAACTTGCTCATATTTATCGTCTGAAACAGCCGCTAAACGATAAATGTTTTTTGAACTGAATTAAACTCATGTTACTAGGTTGCGATTTCTGCTTATAATTTTAGAATGATGTGTGAGAATGGGTTTACGCTAATAATCCAATAAAGCAAACTAAATCACGAGTCCACGCGACCCTCTTCAAAAGCAATTTTAAAAATTAATGTTTTTTTTAGAAAATTAGAACCTAGCGAGGATATTAGATACACCTCACGTAAACATCAGATCGTCTGAACGTTTTTTCAAATTCGTTCACGATCCGGATGAGATGTGTGACCACCATCTTCATTTAAAAGCAAAAAAATATAAAACGCTACCACTTTAATTCATTTGAAATAAAAATAAGTTCTTAAGTTAATATTTTATCTTTTCAATAAGATAAGCTTTTATGCTCTCAATTTCATTGAAATGAAAAGGTGAAGACTCTCATGGAGTCGGGCAATTACTCATTTTAAAAAAAGATCAAGACACAGAAACTGGTAGCACGAGCCAATCTCAGTCCGATGAATCGGTGATTGATAAAAGAACCTATCCTAATAGGAAGAATTATTTTATTAAAGGTTAGTATTTACAAACATTCATGGAATAATTTGATCTTATTCTTACGAATCCAATTGAGCAGACGAAAAATCGCACAATGGAGATTTTGAAAAACGGAAAAAAAGAAAAAGGAGGTACTACAAATAACTTTTACATTTCTTCAAAGCTCGCTATAGATATGTTGTATTAAATTTTCCAGTAACCAATTGACGATTTGTCTCACGAACTGCAAATATGATTCAGGTGCATATAATTTCATGAAACTTCCACTTAATTTTATTAAATATTCGTGTCATTGAAGAGTAACAAAACCTCCAACAGTATTTCAGGCGGCAATGAAGTTTGGTTTCAAGGAGGTTCCTGAGCATGAAGATTGGAACTTATTTTGGTCTGACAGTTGCATACCGTTGTCTAAAATGATGGAAATGGACAAGTATCAGGTTTATTTTTTATAATTTTGACAATGTCAGGATAGGCAATACAGCGAACAAATTTCAATTTTTTTTTTTTTTAGAAAGTAAACCACTTTCCAGGAATGTTGGAAATTTGTCGAAAAGATCTTTTGGCGAGGAATTTGAACCGAATTCTAAAGCTTTTTCCAAAAGATTACAATTTCTTCCCTAAAACGTTTTACCTACCGGCAGAGTATGTTTTAGTCAAAAGTGTAACTGTACGTCGTTTGATAAGTGGAAATAAATGTTATTCTTACTTTGTGTTTTTTTGTACTGATCGATTAAGTTAATGTACCTACGAAGTTTTATAATAGCCCATCACTTGCATTGGAACTCCGCTTTACTGTTGAAAACAAAACATCAGTGGACAAGATTCGTTCAGAATATTGTCCAGTGCGAGACACATAACAATTTTTTACAATGTCATTAACATCTCTGTAATTTTTAAAAACCCCGACAGTTACCTAGAGTTTCAAATGTTCTCAAAGCAAAGAAGAAAGTCCGTGTTCATACTAAAACCGGAGAATAATTGCCAAGGAAAAGGAATACGGCTCGTAAGGAACTACAAATCTGTGCCTCCAGAAGAGCATGTCTTGTGCCAGCAATACATCAGCAAGGTACGCTCAGAAATCGATTGTTGGAATAGTTTGCTATTTGCATGGCCCCGCTTTCAGGGACGTCATTTGGGGGCAGTTTCCCCTGAGTAGTTGTCCCTCGCCTGACTTTATGAGAAGCAAAAAAAGGTCATCTCATCAGGTTGAGCGAGGGTTTGCCCC
The DNA here is from genome assembly GCA_011800805.1 of Hirudo medicinalis. Taxonomy (NCBI): domain Eukaryota; kingdom Metazoa; phylum Annelida; class Clitellata; order Hirudinida; family Hirudinidae; genus Hirudo; species Hirudo medicinalis. Next base: position 16,607 of record MPNW01000375.1, read on the forward strand.
ATCCTGGATGGTAAAAGCTGTAAAGACGTCTCTGCTCATTTTTAAGGAAACGCGAGCAACCATTTGAAATTAGGTTGCAAGATATCTTTTCACATTTATCCAGCCATTTCTTATTGACGGATTGAAGTTTGACTTTCGAATATACGTTTTCGTTACGAGCTGTGATCCATTCAGAATTTATGTCTACAAGGAGGGACTTGCAAGATTTGCCACAGTCCCCTACATGCTTCCTACAAAAAGCAACATGGTCAGGTGATTTTGAAAATAATTTGTTATTAAACGCTGATTGTGTTTATCAAATAAAGTAATAAATGTATTAGTTTAATAATGTTAATTACAGCACATGCACTTATTTACACAATTTATTGATATTTAAATTGCAATCGAATGTACGGTGAATAAAAAAGTTGTAAATTTAGGCTGATAATTATTTGGTTGGGTTTCTTAATTCATTTGAATGTGTTTTTATTTGAAAGGGTAACGTCTTCATGCATCTGACCAATTACTCCATCAATAAAAAGAATAAAGATTTTAGCAGAAACGAGCATCTTGGAAATAAAAGGTTTAGTATATTATATGCTTGATGCTTCCGAGTTGAAAACTTGTTCTAAAAAATACGCTTTCAATTCAAATAATTAGCACTACAAATCTTTCGTCACTTTGACAAGAATTTCTCAACTTCTAATTTGATGCAATTTAGAACTATATTAATATTTTAATATTCAGATTTAGTCGAATATTATGCAGATTTTGCAATTTAATGTAACTGTTTTTGCAGGAAAATGTCTACAGTAGTTGATATACTGAGGGAAAATAATCAGAATGTTGAGAAGTTGATTCAGGAAATTGATGACATAATTATCAAGACTCTTATTTCAATTCATCCTGTTCTTAAAAGAAACCATAACAGTCTTTTTCTGAGGCACGAACTCAGTTCCGCTTGCTTTGAAATTTTAGGTTTTGACATCCTCCTCGATAAGGAATTGAAACCATATCTACTTGAAGTATGTATAACTTCTATTTTTAAAAACAACATTTGGAGAGTTTATGACAAGTTGGTTTATCACAAGGTCAACCACTCTCCAAGCTTTGCCACAGATTCGATCCTGGACAAAGAAGTGAAGGAATCACTCCTTTTTGATGCTCTGAGGATGATCAATTTCTATGAGACAGACAAGAAGAAATGCATCGACCAGCAAAGACGCAACATCACTCAAAGGCTGGTCATTCCAAAAACATCCGTGAAGTCAAATCCCACGTGAGGTTTATTTACCAAGTCAATAAATTTTCGTGCTCTAGTAGCATAAGTCAGTGTTTCACTAACAGATGTTTGTTCTCAATTTTTGTTACACAATCTAACTAGGCTAACTAAGTTATGGACAAGTTCTTTTACTTGATAAATTTTTATAATAATTTTAAGCGAACTTGGTTTTCGTATCACAGTCAAAAAATAAAAAAAGAAGATTTGGAAAGAAGACGAGAAGAATACAACGAGGAGCAGGCCAAGTATGAAATGGCCAACATAGGAGAATTTAGGCTTATTTATCCATCTGCAAAAATGCAATATTACGAAAAGTTCTACAATTCCCAGCCATTAGTGTATCAGGAGACCAAAGCAAGCAGAAATCGTGCAGAAAGTGCAAGGTTAACCATTACTTATCCCAGTTAAATATTTTCTCAAAACATTGATCGCCTGTCGTTCATCATGTCATGTTCATCGTGTACATTTTCACAAATCTCATCACCGCCTAGCGATAAAAGCTCTCACATTGACTTTAATGAGTAATATAAAAAGTAAGATTAAGAATGGGAGACACATTTTGAGAAGTAACCAATGCTAATGACTCGTTAATCTTTTATGCTTCTTTTTTTTGTTGAACTTGTTAAGGCCTACAACGAAGCACTCACAAAATCGGCTAAATGAAGCAAAATAATTAAAATAAAATCGAATACAATTTTATGAATGTAATTGTAAGTGAAGCTTCTTCATGCCGAGGATCCTTAGGCTTCTAAAAATGTTAATAAGATGTCATCCTTGGTCAGCGTTGAAAATTGCGGATTAAGTCATTTTATCAGTCAGTGAATTTTATCAAGTCATTTTATTTTATCTCAACGAGCTCAGAATTTGGTAATCTCACCAATCTGAGATGTGTTACATGGACATATAATAATTAAGTTGAATAATATTTCGGAGTAAATGTTTTATTGCATTATTCTGCAATCTTAAAACGATGTAAAATCTCAAATAAATGTCATCATCGTGTGTCATCAACTGCAAACGCTTTCCTTTCTTCAAGATAGCAAATTACTTACGATTTTCAACAATTTAAATTTAAGACTGCTCAGAGAGAATCTGGTCCAGAAGCAAGAACCAAAGTCGCCGGTTGCTGAGAGCCCAAGGAGGCTTACCCCAACCCCTCCAAATATTGTACGTCACCTGAATTATACTAAATAATCTTAATATTATCAACAACCCAACCAAAATGTTGGAAACTTAAGTTCAAATATCTCAGTTGATAATCTTAAGTGTAAATTGTAGCAAGATTCACAATGTAAATATTAGTTTTCAAATCAACATTTCTGTCAGAACTACAACTGCTTGCTTTAAGTGAGAAAAATTACAAAAAGTAAACTTATTTTTCACTCAGCTGCCAATGAATCATTTAAACAACATTATAGAACAAATTACTAAGCAGCCATAAGCTACAGTTAATAATTGGCATGCATCAGGTCTTCTTAACCAATGTCCTTCTTAGAACAAAGAAGCATTTCAAATGATCAAATTGTTTTCAGGTCCATGAGAACTCGAGTATGCCTGTTTCCATAATACCAGAGGAAGAGAAGAAGAGAGTGAACGAACTCATGAGGAGGCATGCTCGACTGAGGATGTACGGAGTCATATCTGCGGTCCACAATTTCTTTGCATACATGGATGAAGCCAACAGTGCACAAAAAGTATTGTTATTCCTTGTTTTGACTTCTAAAATCACTGCTGTTATAATAAACAGTAGCAATTGTTGGCACAAGTTGCAGTCTTAATTAATCATGAATATTTTTATTAAAATATCGAAGCTGAATTACTTCAGCAATAATGTGAGCATTTTGGTATCAGCATTGGAGAATTTGTCAAAAGTAATAATGTGCCAAAGCATGGAAAGGGCATTGAAAGAGTGTATTGTCAATAACAATGGGGCAAGCATATATTATTATATATTATATAATTAATTATAATTATTATTATTCAGTTTCATAATAATAAATGATTAGAAACCTTGGAGGTGCTACAAAATAAAACAATTGAGAAAAAACAGAATGTTATTTAAGAGAAGATAACAAAAATAAGGATTTCTAGTTATATTTAGACAAGGATTCATTAACCACTTAAATAAAAAATTACAAAACACTTAAACTTGAGAAGGCATGCTTGGCTAAGGATATATTTACGTTAAAAAAAGTGATGCACTAATGTGAATATTTGCAGGATACTGGACTTCTAGGAACCTCAAGGACATTTCAACAAGCCTGATTGATAGAACCATTTTATTGCCAAAACCTATACAAAAGAACACCAGCCCACATGAATCCATCTTAGTAATTCAAGATGTCAATCCCATCTCGAAGTCCTCTCCATCTTTTCCAGTTCTCCCTTCTCCGTGAGAGCCATGTAGGTGTCCTTTTTATGTTGCCCTGTTGCCCGCCAATAAATTATGTATCCTACACAGGAGCTAAAAGCCAGAATACCGGCGATCATGACTGCTTTGTTCTGAAAAGAAAATTGAACCGATGAGAATCTCACCCCTTAAGGCAACTGGTAATACAAATTGCTAACCGGTTTGACAAAGAGTTCAAAGTTCAGGGCTCTGAATAATGATGTCGAGGTAGCATGGTTTGGTTTTGGTGCACCAGCACTCGATTCAACGTTCTTATCGGCCATGTCTTTTCTAAAGGGAAGCGTAACTCAACATCTGCGCGAAGTCATCACCGACCTTGTTGACGAAACATTATCGCTCACGCAAAGATACTAGTGTGCATCAATTGAATTATAATATCCAACATATTCATTAATTACAATATAAATTGTTGTATTCATTAAAACTACAAATTTTCTGCAGTGGCCCTTGTTGGATCAAATGATTCATCTATTGAGAGACAGCCAATCACATTCGTTGTGAGATGAAAATTTTGTGCCAATTTCAATATTTCTTCTACGATAAATTTCGAGGCTCTTATAAGAATTCTACTTGAGAGAATATTGAGGGATGTGATCTACCATTTAGATTTGATGTTATTACTGCATGCAATATTGCCTAATGTTAGCTGTTGACTCTGATATCAAAACTGAATTACTGAGTGTGGGTTAAGTTATGAGCCATCTAAATCATATTTCAAATGATCGTTCTAAATTAACCAGTTGCAAAGTCGAAATCGTTGGATTGGTTCATTTATTTGTGTAAAAAAAAATCCTATTGCGATTGTGCTGGTTAAATTGTTTTATATTAATATTACTTGATATATAACTATCATCTGTAGACATCTTAAATGCCTTTGTCGAGTCACCTGAATTCAAGTTTATCAACTGATGTCTTTTCAACATTTTTATATTCTTCCATTTTAAACAAGAACTTCATCTAGATGGGATTAAAACTTTGGAATTCTGATTCAGCCAAGCACTTTAAAGAGTTTATCCGTAATCCGAATATTAATACGAAATAAATAAAATTGAGAAACAAGGGCTGGTTAGTAAGTCGCTCATCTGTTACTTTAACATTTCTAATCAATAGTCATACAAAATATTTCACCAAAAAACATAAAAGCAGAATTAGTGAAAATGTCCCTAGGTTACAATCATCCGAGCTGGAAGGGCATTTCAGCTTTCTTTTACCAGTTGAGTTGTCCCCCAAATTACGTCCCTGCATCCTAGTATGTGTTGCACGTAAGATAACTTAGGATAACTTAGGAAGCAATTTGCTTCTTTGCACCTAGATTACAATTGGGGCATCAACACAACATCTGACATCACCATCTTGGATTTTTTTTTTAAATTGGGCACAGTTGTTAACCTAGATGAGTTAAGTTAAAAATTTCAAATTTCGTTGAACTTTGACCGAATGCCAACAACTGACGATGGTTAAGAGGCTATAAGTTTGCTTCTGGAGCACATAGAAGGTCCATATTTCTGATTCCGATCGGCCAAAAGATCTAAAATTTTAAAATCTTAACTTGCTCATCTTGGCTAACATTTATGCCCAATTTCATCAAAATCCAAGATGGCGATATCATATGTGATGATTTGAGCTTTTAAAGTGCAATGTGACGTAACTTTTTAAAACCCCTAGAGATCGCTAATTCGTATCCCCCAAGGTTTGTGACGTCATCTGTTTCCACCACGGCTGTGGAAGGCCCCTAAGGAATGAAGAATGCCTTCTGTGAGATAAAGCTTGTTTGATGAGATCACAAGCTGTTTAATAAATCTGTTTGATATTGGATTATATGCGGCGTGGATAAAAAGATTTTAAGAAGATATTAGTTGACTGTTTTATTCATTTAAATTTATCAGATTTTCGCGGTTCCGATGTTCAAACCGAGATACAAAGTTGTGTCGACTCCATCGCAAAGTCATTTCTAGAGTTAAAGTTTGGCTTCTAATCTGCGGCAGCAGAGGATTGAAAGAAAGGAAGTAGAGACAAAGGAAGCATTACATTACATTGCACATTACTGGCATAAAACAAAAGAATCTGTTTGAAAAATCATTGAGAAGCAACTTTGTTGTGGTTACGCCACTCTATTTGTGTTAATAGTCATATGTTTTAATCAGATTTGAAAAGCAAGCTCTTGGTTTATTCTTTATAAGTGAACTTCTCGATCAGGGAATGACTACATTGGCCGAACTACCTCAGATGAAAATGGTAACTGAAATGCACCGTAAAAGCTTTCTAATGATATAACAGAATTAATCTTTTAGTTGTGGTATTATTAATATTATACAAATAATAGTACTTTATTACCAAAAGTATCAATAGTCTAACGCATTTAACAAGTTGTATTTTCAGAATTTCAAAGCTATTCAATTGCTGCTCATGATTATTTGTGTCCACCAATCAACTCCATCTCAAGTGGAAGAAGGTAAAGGTTTATCTTTTAGTTATTATTGAATTATTTATTAATACATCTTAATATGATACTACTATTACTAATAGTAATTGTTCAAAGTGATTGCAGTAAGCACGATATGGACCTATCATGACAAGAAGAACAACAATACTTTGTTACCGGATTCCATCCAAGTCGATTTTAATATGGAAAGCGACAAAATATCCATGAATCTAATTAAGCAAACGATGGGGTCAATCAAACCACCCTTAATAATGACTCAATTTCAAGGTCAAAGGTCGGTTTGGAAGCCTCCCGAAGTTAGTAGACTTACTTATATCAATGTATCTTAGTTATTCAAATTGTAATTTGATCTGAATCTAGAAATTTCATTCTAAATTAAATTGTGATTTATTTTTAAGTTGAAAGGATTTTTATTACAAATATTTACATTTAGATAGTTTTTTGAAATTTGATTCCAGGTATATTTAAGATATTTAAGATTCAATTAAAACTTATACTTGAATTTTTATTTTCCAAGTTCTTGGGTACATACACAGACCCATCCCTCGATGCTTCTGCAACTGTGGCCACCAAGAAAATTGAAGGATTTGAAGAAATTCTTTACGTGAGTCATCAGCAATTATTGATGATCATGATGATGATGATATTATGAAATCTCATAGACATATTTTTAGATTTTTTATTTTTAGACATATGCTTCCAATAAATTCTCCATTTCTAATCAATTTCCGCAGTGAATGCTTAAATCAACGGGAACATCAAAATATGAATTCTCGTCACAGCATTCTGGTAGCCAAGTAATTATTAATAAATTATGCAACATCGTTTTAGAGGATCACATTTATTCACGGCAAGAAATCATTCCTCTTGGAACCAGTTGGTGTTGATTCCTCAACAACTGAAAAGGACTACAAGGCCGACAATGTTGAGAATAAAAACATAACCCTCTTTAACATTGATGGACGACTTCATTTACTCGTTGAAACTCCAACAACGTCAAATCGGAGTGTTCCCTTGGATAATGATGGTTACCATTACATTTGAAATTATGTTAACTAATAATAATAACTGTGCTGATAACATTACCGATATCAAATATGTCGCATGATATTGCTTGCAATGTAGCAAGCAATACAAAGGCAGTTAACAAATATTTTTAATTTCTATTTTGCCGACATTTTGAGTGCCCCACTTATCCGATTTATTTGGGAATGCACTACAATCTCAAGACCATTGGCGACTGGCGGTGCAAGCTGGGTTGCGAAAGCAACTGTTGCCCTTATCGTTGCGTGTAGAAACGACCCATTAATCTAACCTGCATTGATCTAGCCTTTGTAAATATTTATGATTATAATTCAGGCAAGACTTTAATTTATTAGCTAACAATTTAGTTTGCATGAAAGTTACCTTTGGTGATGAAATAATTCAGATCACGTGAGAAGAAGAGAAAGAGCAGTGAGAAAGAGATCGATTCAAAGACCGGCAGAGAAAAGACTGATGACAGTCGAATTATTCACAATCATTGATTACGCAACCTTCAACAAGTGAGCTGTCTTGTCTTGTGAGAAACGGATGTTTTATTACAAATTCGATATTCGGCAATAATAAATAATAATAGCAGACAATGTTTTGATCCTAAGTCAAAAGTTATATTTCAAGATTCTTCATGGAAAGCAAAGCCTTGTCGGACAAGGAAAAGACAGAAGATGCGAGGATGACCATCGTATACATCTTCACCCACATCATGGAGGGAGTACGTGCTTAATCAAGTTTAATTTCTCATAATTGGCATTTATTATTATTGTTATTATTATTATTATTATTATTTTATTATTATTATTATTATTATTATTTTATATTATTATTATTATTATTATTATTATTATTATTATTATTATTATTATTATTATTATTATTATTATTG
>MPNW01000375.1:25979-30979 GCA_011800805.1 Hirudo medicinalis
TCAGCAGGAAAAGAACGCAATAAAATATGCTGACCGTGACAACTCCAAAACAATGATGATGATGATGATGATGATGATGATGATGATGATGATGATGATGATGATGATGATGATGATGACGATGATGATGATGATGATGACGATGATGATGATGATGATGATGATGACGATGACGATGACGATGACGATGACGTTGACGACGACGACGATGATGATGATAATAAAACAGCTTGCAGAAATTGGAAATTCATCTAATCTTTCATTTAACGTCCTTATCTTCCAGCCATTCAATGAAAGTCGAAAATGACAGCATAAATGGAAGATCCAATGCATACTCCATTTGCAAATCCTCCAACCTTGGCATCGTTCGGTACAATGAGTTTTATACTACCGCACAAGTCACAGCTCATGAGTTGGGTCACAGGTGAGTTTTACGTGTAATCATTAGAGGAATATTTACACATAACGCATAACAATCATCATCATCTTCATCGAAATAAAGTCATGATATAAGTTATTGACATATGATTACATTACAATGTTATTAACAATCTCCACAATGCTTACCATCGAAAGCCTGGCCATTGAACACGATGACGAAGGCAACAATTGTGAGGTCCAAGACAATTTCATCATGACACCAGCAACCAGGCAAACCACAAATGAAAGACTTTACAACTCTTTTCGCTTCTCTGAATGTTCAGTTCGTTACTTGGAACGCGCCGTTGAAATTCTGGACAAGTGAGTGATGGTTGAAGATCTTAACTTTAAAAAATAAAGCAATAATAACTATTTAAATTAGGCAAACTTTACCTACTTGCAAGAAAAGTTATTATTTGAAGTATCAGCCATAAATTTAAGAAAGCCACAAACATTGAAGCACATAAAAACCAATCCTATAAAATGACAAAAGTCAGAGCTACTCATTTGATCGGAAAATTAATTAGACGAGGAAATGTTAAGGAAAGTCATTCAATTTATTTCGGGAAATAGTTTTGAGGAAAACCACAATCAGCTTTTTAATTGCAATATCACGTATAGTAGTGTTATTAATTTTTATTTTGTTGCTGTTGTTGTGCTGCAGATCAAAAAATAATTGTTTGGCTGACGGAGGAGATGTCGACAGTGGTCGAGAGTGGGACGTATTTTTAAATTTATTTCCTGGTCAAATCTATCACCTCGATGATCAATGCAGAATGCTTCACGGGCCCAAGTCTTTCTATTGCGGCGTGAGAATTCCAGAACTGTTTATTCAAGATATTTTATTACACAATTTTAATTGTTCTGCCTCCCTAAAGTATAATATCCAAGAAGTACTTATTACAAGAACATAGGTAGACTTTCGATCAGTCCATGAGACATGCTTTACATGTACAAAATATTCAACTCGTTTGACTAACATTAACTTAAAAAAGTTTGATCAACTTCGATAATATTTGTGTGATTACAAAATTTATGAATATTGAAGGGCGGCAAGGCAGACCAAGATATGTGCCAAGCCATTAGTTGCTTCACGGCTAACGCCTGCAAAGCCAAGCACATGGCATTGAAGGGCACCAGCTGTTCTATGGGATCTTGGTGCGTCAGAGGAAAATGTGTGACCGATGCCAGGGCTCCACGAGCTCCAAGTAAATGTTCGTTATTCTTTAAAGCATAAGTGCAGCATTTAAAAAAAATATTTCAAGGAAATTGATAATAAATGTTGATAACTAAGTAACCCAACCAACCTATTGAACAGAGCATTGCACCAACGGTGACTACAAACGACCCCTCTCGAACAGCAACCCAGAATCGTTTTGCGAAGACGAAGTCAATCGGGATCCCTCGAACAAGTGCAACAACAACAACGTCAAAGTTGATTGTTGTGCCTCTTGTGAAGGCAACCGGACCAAGAACGCAGGTGAAGTAATAAAAATATTTTCTGAAACAATGAAATGTCAATCAAAGTCAGTAATGAAATATTGTTAATAATATCAATGATAGCTCTGGCTACGGCACTGATAACAACAATGATAAAGAACTTGCTTTTCTTAACGTTATAACGGGGATCTAAAATAACTAAGATTATATTTCATTAATTTAGTTATATTACACTCACTAACTTTTTGTCCCACTGACTTTCAAGCCCATCGTTTATTACATTATCATGCAATGACACGTTGTCTGAAAATATTAAGTTTTTGTAGGAAATAGTATTAATAAAAAATGATTTTGTTCAGGTTGCCAAGACACCATAGACGAATGCCTCAGCCTTGAACCGAGGGATTGTTACAACGGGTATTACGCAATCACCTGCTGTAAAACCTGCAGTTCTCTCGTCCAAAACCCATCGAACGTCAGCTGTCTCTATGGTGACAAAGGTGTTAACTGCCAGGACTTCGTACCTGCAATATGTCACCTTTCCACTCAATTCTGTTGTCAAACCTGTGCCGCTTATCTTTCAACCAGTAGCACCTCCCTAGTCACCAAAATTGTTTCTTCAACAACAACAGTCGCCACTAACACAACAGCAAGTTCTCCTCCCAAGAAAGCAACACTTCCAGCGACAATCACCACAACAACAACAACAACAACAAGTCCTCCTCCCAAGAAAACAACACTTCCAGCGTCAATCGCCACAACAACAAGTTCTCCTCTCAAGAAAACAACACTTCCAGCGACAATTATCATCACGACAACTTCTCCTTCGAAGAAAACAAGACATCCAGCCACCTCCAACACCACAAGCTCCACAATTGTTCCCATCACCACCTCGTTTGGAAGTACGATTTACTATTTTCTCTGCTATTTTGTACCTTAGCAGATTCGAATACAGCATTATTCTCCAGATCATCCTTCAAAACGAGACTTCAGAGGCACTGTGCAATACATTGACTTCCTGGGCGACAAGAAATCTCTAAGTTGCAAGGAGTTGGTCATTTATGATCCCAGTCTCTGCTTTTACGTGGATATTGTTAAGGAAGCATGCTGTGCCTCTTGTAGAAGCTTCAAAGGTGAGATTTTATAGCTTATAACAAGTAATATTTTTAAACATTTGAAATTAAATATCACTCAATGTATGATTTAACGTTTGGTTAAACGCAACATATTTTTATTTAAATGTTTTAAATAAAAAAAAATACTATGCAAATAATATATAAAATAATTTCTTCGTTTATTATTTACTTTGGAAATGTTAAAAATTGACAAAAGAATAACGGCAAATTGAAATTCAGATTACTGCATCGATGGTGACATGGAGAGTGTGTTCCTTGAGTCAAAGGAGTTCACTTGCGAGCAGTTAGTGGAATATGATCCTCACTCGTGCAACCGTCAACGAGTCAGAAGCAGGTGCTGCAAGTCATGCGAACACATCCTCAGGAACAGTGTTCAAGTCGAAATAGTGATGCTATAAAATTAGCATCTAACAAGAGATGTGCCTTTTGAGTTACAAATAAATAAATCGAAAGCATTCAGCCTGCTCCAATTTTAATGTCATTGTTCTTTGGTGCTTAATTTATCATGAAATTGTTAAGAACAAACACGTTGAAATAAACCGGGGGTCCGTAAACTTGGAAAGTTTTCAAGTAAGTTTATTGAGCAAGTATTCAGTGAATAGAACTGAATAATCGAGTTGAGAATTTGTATAGAATTGTAAGATTTGATTTACAATATTACTGTTGGTCTTTCAGTCGTCAATGCTTAAACGGATCTGCAAATTCTGTAACCTCAATGTTGGTTCACAAGCATGGCGCTTCGAGGGGGTCAAGTGCCCAAGGACCTGGTAATTTTTAGGAGCCCGCACGGGTTTTAAAATATTGAAATTTTACATTCATGATTGTTCTTTTCCATTACCAAATTGACTTAACATATGGGCCCGTGGTCTTTATGCCTACGAAGCACCGCCTAGGAGCCTGAAAGTTCTGTCGGCAGCCCTGTTCACAAGTCATGTTAACGAAACATGTTCAAGAACACCGACAATGCGATCATGGGCATAACAAATTAACACCTGTTTATCAACAAAAAACCTTCAGCCAATTCGAATGGCTGCCAAACGACAGAAAGAGCTGATGGCAATTATTGAACATTCTGATATTTTGTGAGCTGAATGCTAGATGAAGATGATGCTGATGTATCTGGTTTATCAGTTCAACAATATGATGGAAATGATGAATTCGATATTATGCTTATTGTTACAATAGAGGAACATTTGACTTTCCCGTGGGAAGATGATAGAAGCTGGCATTAAAAAATTGACAATAATATTCAGTTTAACAAATATTTTATTTGCTTTCATAATAAAATAGTCACAAATTCGAAGTGTTACAAGATACAAATTAAAAATTACATAAAACATTGTTGTGGTGGGGATTGTCAGTTTGTTGACATAATTTTTATAGGGTGGTCTTGAAAAGTATGGCAATTGTTGTCAAAGGACAGGGAGGGGTCAAAAATTACTCTAAATTTGTTGATGTAATTATTGGACCCCTAACAGCAAAGCACACTCGTTAGGAATGAATCGATGAAGATCATACCATATTATTATTATTATTGTAGATATGGCAGGGGCAAGTCTATCGCCGAAAACTAAAGCAATTCAAATATTCCATAAAAAATCAAAGATCGAAATCTCGACTAAACCTGAAATTTGAATCGTAAATTATGGTCAGAATTATTTCAATGGCTTCAGATAAGTGGGTAACGGCGTGACCAGGATGGCCGAGTGGTTAAGGCGTTGGACTTAAGATCCAATGGACATATGTCCTCGTGGGTTCGAACCCCACTTCTGGTAATAAGTTTTGATGATCGTTTCTTTGCTCGCTTTAACTTTTGTTTCAGTTTTCGTTTTATTGATAAAATTAAATAAGCCGCAATTTTTGGACAATTATAAATAATCAGGAAGTCGCATTCAAACGTTATAAACATCTTTATAAATAAAAATGAACGTTTGTTTTCATATTTGTTTTCCATATAACCAGCTCTTGAAATATTCTCGATTTAAAAAGAAACAAAATTAAAAT
>MPNW01000375.1:35979-48479 GCA_011800805.1 Hirudo medicinalis
TTAATCATTAATAATTAATCCCGTAAATTGATAATTTTAAGTAAATTATAATAGTAATTACGATCATTACAATCGATAATTAAAATTAAATTATAATAATAATTACGATTAATATAATTCATAATTATAATAATAATTACGTCTATTATAATTGGTGATTATAATAAAATAATAATTATTATTATTATTATTACGATTATTATAATCACATTAACGCTTCGATGAATGTTGAAGGCAGGTAATTTCAATATTCCATCAGGTTCTTCTTGGATTCCCAAAAGTCAAAGAGTGCAAAAAATACACAACCATGCAAAATAAATGTTCATGTGAAAAAAAAGGAAAATATTAATATGACATTCATAATTTTCAACATTTCATGATAAAATGAGTAAATAATGATTTTGCTTTTTAAATACAATTAATGTTTAATAATTAATTTAATAATTATTTATTCATTAATCATGACAATTAATTAACGACTAGTATGCATTAATTAATATTAATTTACATTATTAAAATATATTAATAATAATAATAATAATATTGTATTAATAAAAATATTAATTATTTCTATTTTATTATTATGTTATTCTTAATATAATTTAATAGATTAAATATTTATAAATAAAATATTTACAATTGTTTAATTATGTTATTCACTGAAAGTGAACAATTTAATTAACATTTGTAATATAAGTGATTATATTTGTTTTACATAATTATTAATTATATTTGTATTAATAATATATTTACAATTAAACATCCATAATTTACATCAGTTGCGATTGTATTCATGCAAAACATCATTCGGACGACTTTGTTTCATGTTTTCAAAATGACTCAAAATACCTGGAAATACCTGAAAATACCCGGAAATACCCGAGAATACCTGAAAAAATACCTAGAAATACCTGAGAATACCTGAAAATAATTGATTTGCTTGAGTTTCGAATTAAGCTTAAAAAGCAACAATTTTTTCATTTTCATGTTCAACGTTTGCATCCATTACAAATAATTTCAACTTACAAATGTGTCTTGCTGGTTGACCCTCAAATTGTTGGAAATAAATGAATTTTTTTTCTAATTTTTATACATATTCATTTTAAAGAAAATTTCATCTTTTTTTATTCATTTTAGAGATATCAATTCATTATTTATTCCTCAGACACCTGCAAAGTTGAAAGAGTTCGATAAGTTGCAGACCCTGGGTACAGGCTCGTTTGGCAGGGTGGTCCTCGTTCAGAAGAAGTCTGACAAAATTTTCTACGCCATGAAGATACTTGGCATGCAGAGGGTTTGTGGCCGTCGGTCGTTGTAAATATTATTATCGTAATTATGAAAGTATTTGTAAATATTGTCACCGTAAATATGAAAGCATTTGTAAATATTATTATCGTAAGTATGAAAGTATTTTCAAATATTATTATCGTAATTTTGAAAGTGTTTGTAAATATTGTCACTTGTCTTGTGATGATGTTACGATGCAAGGGTGTTTTGTAATGTTGAACTTTGTGAAATATTCATAATTTTTAAATTTAGTTTTTATATTGGCAATCCAGGTGATCAAGTTGAAGCAGGTCGAACACACCTTGAATGAGAAGAACATCCTCCACTCCATCAACCATCCTTTCCTTGTCAAGCTTCATTACGGCTTCAAGGTGGGTGATGACGACGGCGATGATGATGATGATGATGATGACGACGACGACGACGACGACGATGGCGATGACGATGACAGTGGTACTTGTTGCAACGATATTAATGAAGGTTAGTGTTGATGATGATATCGAACACTCTTGACTTCATTCTCATCTCATCTCTTTTAAAACATTCAGTCCATTACGAAGGCTTTCATGAGAACAAACACAACTGAATTGAATTGAGTCGAATTACAAACAGATAAAGAAACTTCTGAAATAATAACAACACAAAGAAGCTACCGGAAAAACCCGACATCTAAAAATAAACTCATCGTATGTAAACATTTACAATGTTTACCTGCTGAGTCTTTAATGTAGTGGCCTTTAACAGCACAAAAATATGTCATAATAAATGTTATGACGTAATAATTTTCATCACGAATAAATAAGCAAATGGCATAATGCTGATTTAATGGAAATGTATTCCAAATATTTTGCTTGATCATGATTATGATGACGTGACCGTGACGATGACGACGACGACGATGATGATGATGATGATGATGATGATGATGGTGTTGACAATCCTGATAGAGATGGAAAGAATGTTTACGTCATACGTTGCTATTATCTTAAGGATGGCTTGAGAAGGGGAAAAATGAATAAGCCCTTTGTTCAGTGTAAGATGTTATCCTGTGTTCTTGAGTGCTTCTCTGTATTGTCGTGTATCTCTTCATATGGATCTCTTGGTCTCTAGTATTCAGATTGGACAGAAAAATGAAGGAGACGTATGTCAAAATGATGTCACAAAATGGTGATAGAAATTTGAACGTTAGATTATTAATGTAAATCTCTCTGACAAATAAAAAGAACAAGAAAAATTAATTAATTATTTATTTAATTGATTTAATTAATTATTTAAATAAAACTTGACAACATAAAACATTTTCTTCTCATTAACATTTTTTTATTACAATCCAGTTCATTCTAATTATTCATTTAAAATAAGTTTATTTTAATCACATAAACATCAACCATGAGCAGAGTGGATTATTAAAATATCTTGTATTAAATATCGAGGCCTCACGGGCCACTTTGTGACAGCTTGTGGCCCGCTTGACGTGGTTTGAAAACCTCTGCATTAGACCACTTTCGGCTTAAGTGATGGATGAGGTGCCCTGTTCAAATCCTGGCTTGATCTTTGGCTTCCTATAATTTATTTGCATGATTAAAAGAGAATAATTAGGCAGTAATTGATTTGTTTACTTGTAAGTAATTTATTACGTAAAGGTGATTCATCAACCATTGATGCTAAGAACGGTTGAAGTTGGTTTGTTGTTATTATTAATAATATTATTATTATTATTGTTATTATTATTATTATCAGCATCATCATTATTATTATTGTTATTGTTGTTATTATTATTATTATTATTATTATTATTAATATTAATATTCCGCAATTTAATTACTTTGAAACTTTATATTATAATATATTTGTAAATAAATTGTTACAAACATGAATAAATTAAACCACTGCAGACTGCTATGATGTAATAATAGTATTTTATCACAGCCTACAAGGTCACTAAGTAACCAATGATGCATATTTCAATACTCCATTATCATTGTTACAATTTACAAAAGTGAAACTGAAACCAGAGTTTCCAATCAATAGAAATTTACGAGCACTTATTCTACCTCCATCAGGACTCAAGCAACCTGTACATGGTACTGGATTTCATACCTGGAGGTGAGATGTTTACTCACCTGAGATCTGTTGGGAAATACAGGTAGGTGACAAAGAAGCTGGATGTTATTACTAATGATTTAGCTAATTTAATTAACTTTTAGTATTTGGTAGTAATTATGTTATAATTATTTTGTAATAATTTGGCATCGATAGGATTATAATATTTTAGACAAACATCCTGAATGAAAACAATTTGGTTATTAAGTACGCTTAACTGACTTAAGACCTGCACGTGCATTGCACAATTGCATAAACACCTGTATTTATGCTTCATTTAGTCAATATAGTTTGAGTCTAAAAATAACCCACAGACACCTAGCGATTAATAGTAAAATATAAAAAACCATTTTTTTTCAAAACGAGACTGGCGAGTAAAAATGAAATTCCGTAACCCAATTCCAAAGAAAAACAAACAGCGAGCTTTTAAAAATTCTTCCGCAGCGAACCTCAGACTGAGTTCTACGCTGCGCAGATAGTTCTGGCCTTCGAGTATTTGCACGCCCTTGACC
The DNA here is from genome assembly GCA_011800805.1 of Hirudo medicinalis. NCBI lineage: Eukaryota > Metazoa > Annelida > Clitellata > Hirudinida > Hirudinidae > Hirudo > Hirudo medicinalis. The sequence goes on from MPNW01000375.1 coordinate 39,882, forward strand.
TTATCTACAGAGACTTGAAGCCAGAAAACATACTCATCGACGTGACAGGGTATCTCAAGGTCAGATGTCAAATGAAGGTCACGTAAATGTTCTAAATCTAGATTTGGAGAGGACTACCTTTCACTTGAAGCATGTTTAGGAAAGTTGCAATCAAAGCAAAAATATGAACTGAAGATGAACAAAAATATGAAATTGAAGATAAATCATTTTTAATAGCGTTGACGGATGGCGACTCTTTCACATGACCTTTTATTCATTTCAAGGTCACTGATTTCGGTTTTGCCAAAAGGACGAAGGGCAGAACGTGGACTCTTTGTGGCACACCAGAGTACATGGCTCCAGAGATAATTCTCAGCAAGGTGTGGATGATGTTGATGATATATAATCATATTATTGTTAATATTGATTAAGTTAATAGCCATGCCTTTTATTGGCATAAAACGCGTTCAAAACCTTTAAAGAAAACTTTTTTTGCAACTTCCTCAGGGCTACAACAAGGCTGTAGACTGGTGGTCGTTTGGGGTGCTGGTGTACGAAATGGCCGCAGGGTATCCCCCGTTTTTTGCCGATCAGCCAATCCAAATTTACGAGAAGATTGTAGCAGGAAAGGTAGATTGGAGAAAAAGAAATTTATTTGCGTATTATTTTCTCCCCAAGGTCAAGGTTTAAAGCCAAACCTTGTAATCATCAGAGCTAGAGATGATGTTCGAAATCACAAAAAATATTTTATAAATAAAACATAATAACTGCTTAATTATGACTCAACTCATCCAGGTGAAGTATCCATCACACTTCAGTCCCGATATTAAGACCTTCATCGGGAGCCTGCTCCAGGTGGACATAACCAAGAGGATCGGCTGCATGAGGAGTGGAATTGACGACGTCAGAAAACAGAACTTTTTCAAGAAGACCGATTGGATGGCTGTTTTTAAGCGCTCAGTAATTCACAAGATCGAATTTATTGCTAAGTTTAATGCTAAGACACCTTCGCTATATTAAAAAGTTCATGATAATTAGATACTAATTATAAGTTCAAAATAAATGGATAATAATAAAAATATATTCGCAATAAAAATTACTTTTTCTTTTTGCCAGGCAACTCCATCATACGTACCCCCTTACAAAGGAGCTGGAGACACCGGAAATTTTGACGATTATGATGACGATGAGGAGGAGGAATACGACGATGAGGAGTTTCAGGGCTCGGAATTCGATGGATTTTGAAGCATATAAGGACACTGATAATGCTTGTCATGATGGTGATGATGTTTGATCTTGATGATGATAACAATTACAACTACGATGACAACGACGGTGATGATGGCAATGACAATGCTCGTTTGCTCAGAGTTGTGCCTAGAACTTGCTAAGAAATGTTTGTTAAGACAACATAGTTTAGTGGTAGTTTTCTAAGTTGTTAGCAGGCTGCTACAAGTTTTGTCCTGAAAAATAATCTCCACTAATTTCTATGATTTTAAACTATTACATCGTTTCGAGTGTACCGGCGTTAGAATTTTTATCTTATTTTTAACCAGGCTGCAGCTCCCGTCATTGTTTTTATTAAATCTAAAATTTATTTCCTTTCGGTGAAATAAAAAAAAATTATGAATCACAAGAGAAAAAAAGTTCCTAAAACTTCCTCGGCAACTTTAACGTTCACTTTAATTATGAGCCCTGGAAAGCCGTGACAACAGGGATGTCATTTGCCACCCCCCTGAATCCTGTTGCCCCTCCCTGATTGGCAGGTACAAAGTTTCTAAAGTTGAAATTGTTGTTTCTATTGAGGAACCGAAAAAATCAGGTTCTGACTGCAAGAGCTGAGGAGTGTTCGAATAGCGAATTCCAGGGCAAAGTGGATGTTCTGAATAAATTAATTGGGGTTCCCGTTAATGATGAAGGAGAAGTTGACAATGCTGAGCTGAAGGCGAGTTTGACAAACACCGAAGAAATGACGCGAGTCTCCGTTGCGCCAGTTCCATCCCCGAAAAGAAAGACGAGGATATTGTTGATGGAAGTACTTTGGGTGAGATCAAAGCGATGCTTCCATGCAGAGGGAATCGATGGAAGAACTGGGCGAGGAGGAAGAGGAGGAAGAGGAGGAGGGTGCTGAGAGATTCGAGTTGGAAATGAACAAAGGCATTTCTGCAGCTGATGTCAAACTTGTGGAAGCCGATGCTGTAGACGAAATAGACAGGTCTGAAAATGTTGTGCGTTTTCCTTGTTCTTAATTTTAATTTGAGTTCATCTTCACTTTGTTGAGCTTAGGCGTTCCGAAATTTCCGTTGAAATTTTACTGCATTTTACAACGCAGAAATACCAATAAAAAGTGCGTTGAATTTTAAAGTTGTTCAATTTCCTCTTTCAATTGTCAACATTCATTCAACAACAAAACAACCAAAACCACGACAATGAAACCGAAGATGGCGTCAACACAACCGGCTGATATTTTTTTATTACTACCCGAAAGTATTAAGATTTTCAATTTTAATTTCGTGTAAGAATAAATATCTTGTATTAATATATTTTATTAATATTATTACAATATTTTATATTGCAACCTGCTCTTGATTCTTTAATAGAAGTCAGTTTAAATACAATTTTAAGTGTAAACATAATTTTTCAGATTCGTCAAGATTGCCACTCTATTTACTTTTACTCAAGACAAGCCCAATTTCAAGCATCAAATGAAAAACTCGGACAAGAAAAACTGTTAACAGCCGATAAAAAAAATGGTCGAATTGCGTTGAAATCGACTGGTTATGAATTCCAGACACGATCGTCGGATAGTTTTCGAATAGTTTTCGAATAGTTTTGCTGCCACATCGTTGCCACAGCTTTGATTTTTCCTTAGATTTGGGTTTATCGGTCTACGTCACTATTTTTGGCAATGCCTTTGTGCAATATGCATTTACGTGTGGTATTCCCGACGATTGCCTGGCTTTTGAGGTCATACGTGAGTAGATGTAATCATTTAAGTAAATTTAGCGTCAACATTCTAATTACTTGGCGGTAATCGAATTTTGATAACTATGTTATATTTCGAATCCCACCATGACAGTCCTACTGAATTTCTCAAGGACGAAACAGTCGATGATTTAAAACCGCGTGCAGGGATTACATAACCGTCAACATGAAGACCTTTTACAAGTTTAAAAAGATATTTGGAAATAAAGGAGTTCAAAATCTGGTCCTTTAAATCCCAAGCGTTGCCATGTTGGCAACACGAGTTGGATTAATTGACTATTATTATTATTATTATTGATAACGTATTAGATCAACAAAATCCTTTACTGGGAAAAACATCACTGGATTGAATTTCATTGGATTGAGTTGTTTGGAGTCCACGGTTGTTTGGAGTCCACAGTTGCCCAATAAAACTCCCAATGCTTTCCAAGCAGATTTCCCTTCAACTAATGTCGTTAATAATTTCATTAATAAATGAGTTAATTAATTAATGAGTGTCATCTAAATATATATTTTTTAATAAATATATCTAAATATATATATATATTTAAAATAAGAGCTGTTATATATATATATATATATATATATATTATATGAATGACATTCTTCCAGTTTTGATGGATGGATGTATGGATGCGATACCAAATCGCTACAAGAGTTCATTACATTAAATTCTTAAATTACCACGTCAAAAACTCAACTTGTGTCATTTCCCTATCGCACAGACCCTTGCAACGGTTTGTAATGTGTTCACAATGTAACGTTCACAATGTACTTTTGTGCCTTTGTGAACAAAGAAATGGTCTGTCAATGACTTGTCGCAGAAGTGCGAAGGCTGTTAATGTCGAAATTCAACTCAAAGGAGAACCGGAGAAATGAATGTCACCTCGTACATTCCTGCTATTGGTGCTGAGTCGGGTTCGTTAAATTCTTCTAGATATTTCTGTGAATGAAATATAATTTCATATTTATGTAATATTATTATATTTAAGTTATTAAATTACACCAACCGTTCTAATATCGTGCCTAATAATTCAGAAATGTAAGGCATTCCTTAAGCACACACAAAAATAACTTTAAGTTCCTGTAACTTATTCATCGTTGTCAAAACTCCTCGAGTAAGGAAACCATGTCTTTTCTTGTAAGAAGTTTCTTTCCAACTTCTTTAAATACTAGATTTTCACAGATGTGAGACATGAAGCCCTTCAAATGGAGTTTCAAATTGTCGTCCAACTCTGGAATCGTTTGGTCGTCAAACTCCTCATTTAAAATTCTCAACACCGAATAATTGTCTGCTCATATTTAGAAATGCATTTTTTCCCCACAAACACAATTTCTTATTCATTACTTTAGCGAGCTATTTCGTGTTAAAAAAAAAACAAACTTATGTTGAGCAGTTTGAAATATGCAATTGTTTGTCTTAATTTGTTTGAATTTGAGTTGTAAAGAAAACAAATTCATGCATAACCTTTTAATGTTCCACTGCATGTACCCCTGTGCGAGAAACGAGGAAGGACGAAACAGTCAACAGAAGAGAAATGCGATTTGTAGGCTCTTCTTGTAAGCTTTAGAGCGACTGTTTATGAAAACAAAAATATCAATGTTATTAGTTGGTAAATTGACTCATTATGGTAGAAATGAAAAAGACTGGCGTTGACGACAGAATTTTTATGGCAACCATCCGTTAACAGTTGCAGAAGCATTTAAAGTCTTGATGTGACATAAACTAGGCAATCACTTGAATTCATTATAGTATTACTGATATTAATGAGATGTAAATATATGAATAATATATGAATGTAGTATTACTAATATTAATGAGATGTTAATATATGAATAATATATGAATGTAGTATTACTAATATTAATGAGATGTTAATATATGAATAGGCCATATAACGATGATCACGTATTAAGATTTTAACTTTTTGATAACTTCATCGATATTCATCATAACAGACAATCAAGCAACAAAACTCAATAATATTGAAGCGCAAACCTACATTTGACATAACCACAACATGATCCGCGATACAACAATTTGTATTTTTAAAATATCCTTCTTTTACAATTTATTTATATATTTAAGAAAATATTATGCAATAAATATAAAAATTAGGCTAACAATTGATGATCGTAAAATTGAAAACCAAACCGACCGGTTGAAATGACATTAACAAATGGATATAAATATTGATAAATGACTTTTGGCAAAACTGTAACAAAAGCCAGTGATTTGTGATAAATTACAAACGACACTTCTAAGACATTTTAGCTTAAAAAAATCAATTTTTATCTTGTCTTTATCATTTCAATAGGTCACGCTTTACGGTTACGTTGCAGCCCTAGATATTCGATCCTGAAGCACTTAAGTAAGCCATAATTAAATATTTTATTCTTCTCTCAAAAAAATTATTAATATCCTATTTATTTTCTACCGAGATTCATTCAACGTGAACATCTCGCACATCCCTGATTCAGTGACGTCACATTATTTTTGTTTTCTTTCTATTTCCGCAGTCATGATTGTCGAAGCCGAGTGCCTGGATAAGATTATTCGCTCAGTCCGAAGCCATTTTGCCACTCTCATTTGTAACCATTAAACCGTGCGGTCTTCTCTCTGCTAATGGCCATGTTTCTATTTTCATTTGCGAACGAAGATCGGTCTACAGTCTCTGGAGTGCTCTTTCCAAAGTCTGAAGTTTTCACCCCCATAAACATTGTTACTATATTCGAAAGCAGCTGGAATGGCCCTGCATTTGTTTGGCTTTTTTTTTTTGACATTTTCGTTCTTATTAGATCATGATTATCAACTATCATGATTATCAACTACCATGATTATCAACTATCATGATTATCAACTATCATGATTATCAACTACCATGATTATCAACTATCATGATTATCAACTATCATGATTATCAACTATCATGATTATCAACTACCATGATTATCAACTATCATGATTATCAACTACCATGATTATCAACTACCATGATTATCAACTACCATGATTATCAACTCGGTGGCGGTACTTCGCTTGTTGAAAATGGTCATTGTCTGTTATTGCTCGCTGGAGGTAATATGATTGGTCGGGTAAATAATGTAATAAACTATGCAAATGAGTAAGTGATGTAGCAATGGGTCGGATGGGTCTGATCATCAGGCCCTTTGAAAAAATTGCTCTCCTTTAGAGTTTCGAAGTGTTAGATTTAAACGCCGATAAAATTCTTTTGCGAATAAACTTTTTTTTTTTGAGGGGGGAGGAGGAGGAGGAGGAGTTGATGGCTTCGGTACTTGGAAGAAGATTTTGACAAGCGATGAATCTCGAAGTGTGTTTCGGAATGCAATCATTCAATCATCACTTGCAAATTAACTGTTAAGTGATTCTAAATGCTGATTGGTTCTTAAAGTCTTAAAAATAAATATGTTTGTTACTTAATAATAATGCTATTTATAGGTGTCGTAATTGCATTACGTTATAATCAACGTAACATGCCATAAACAAAATTGTCCGAGTCATCCAAGGATTAGATGCGCTTCAAGTAGCGCTGCGCCTCTTAGCGCCTCCACACAGACGCCCAATAACGTCATTATTGAACCTAAATCAGGAGAAATCAAATCATGATTTGTCAGTCTCGAAATGGATAAAGATGGCTCTCCGGAGAGGACATTTTTCCATCTTATCAGGAAATGAAGGACGAAAAAAGAAAATAAGGAATGGGGAAGAAGAGAAGAGAAGAGAATGCAGTGTTTACACAATCCAGCTGGACAAACATCGGCCCGACCTCGAGGAAACAAGAGTGCCAACAATGACACGTTTGCTTTTCCATTTTTCCGCCTGGAAACGATGAAAAGCCTGAAGGATTGAGAGAAAGTGTGTGATGTCACACGCTCACGAGTGAGTGACTCTGCCATATTTTCATAGAAGAGGAGGCCGGCAGTTGAGAGTGGAGATGTATCGAACAGGATGGATGTATAGGGCAGGATGGATGGATGGATGTATCGGGCAGGATGGATGGATGGATGCATGGATGGATCGGACAGGGTGGATGGATCGATGGATCGGACAGGATGGATGGATGAATGGATGGATCGGACAGGATGAATGGATGGATGGATGGATCGGACAGGATGGATGGATGAATGGATGTATCGGGCAGGATGGATGAATGGATGGATCGGACAGGATGGATGGATGGATGAATGGATGTATCGGGCAGGATGGATGAATGGATGTAGCGGACAGGATGGATGCATCTTAGGAGCAAAAAAACAGCGGAATGCTATTAAGAATTAGAATTAAATTGACGTATTGCATTCTTCCAGTGAGCTGTCGGTCACATTAACATATTGAAAAGTCCTGCCGAGGACGTGGCAAGTTATTGCTTTCCTTTTTCCTCTCGTCAGTCGTTTTTCATCTCCTCCTTTTTCTTCTGCTCCATCTATTCATGATCATCAACAGTCATTTCCAGGCATCCGTTTGCTTCCTTCTTCTACCGGAGTGACTTTCTTTCGTTCAATACTAGACCTTCACTCTTTTACGGATGCCATGACAGGAGACTATCTGGAAGATAAAAAGAGATTTATCGTTTGCAAAATATAACAATAACGGATGTTAAAAATCTTAATAAAAATAATTAATATAATAATAATAATAAAATAATAATAATAAATATAGTAATAATAATAATAATAACAATAATAATAATAATAATAATAATAATAATAATAACAATAATAATAACGATACGGTTATCTTGCTAGGTTAGTGCAAGTAATATCGTGTTTTAAATTTTAGATTATTGTTAATTGATTAAATGCATCATCATCATCATCATCATCATCATCATCATCATCATCATCATCATCATCATCATCATCATCATCGTCATCGTCATCGTCATCGTCATCGTCATCGTNGATGATGATGATGACGATGATGATGATGATGATGATGACGATGATGAGATGACGATGATGATGATGATGATGATGGTGATGATGATGATGATGATGATGATGATGATGATGAAGACGATGATAACATGGTGATGATGATGACGACGACGATGACGATGATGATGATGATGATGATGGCGAGAAAATAAAGTCAGCTTTTAAGTTTAAATGGATGTCAATTTGAATAATTGATATTTTTAAGGGAATGTTTTCATGGAATTTGGAATCGTTGTCGTCATCGTCATCATCATCACCGTCGTCGTCATCATCATCATCACCATTACTGTCGTCATCGTCATCACCACCGTCATCATCATAATCATCATCATTACTGTCGTCATCGTCATCGTCGTCGTCGTCGTCATCATCATCATCGTCATCGTCGTCGTCGTCGTCATCATCATCATCATCCTCACCATCACCATCATCGCTTTCAATTCCATCTTTCCATCCATCGCTAGCATCGGGATTGGCATTTCCAGATGTTGAAAGTGTATTTTATGGCTCTCCACCGATGCTCTCTTCAACGTCTGGATGGGCAAACAGATTATCATCATCATCGTCATCGTCATTGTTGTCTTCGTCGTCGTCGTCATCGTCATCATCATCATCGTCATCGTCATTGTTGTCTTCGTCGTCATCATGATCATCATTATCATCATCGTCGTCGTC